>SNQJ01S0032930.1:153883-173380 GCA_010110895.2 Picea sitchensis
CATTGATGTCCATATAAAAAGAGATCCATCTACCGAGATACATGGGTACCATCCGCTGTACTCGCCATTTCTCTAGATATCCTTTTCACATACATGGTTCATCAATAGATTAGACTCCTTTAGTCATAACTTGGTCCCAACTCACACTCTGAGATTACTTAATCTCACATTCCTCCCTTTAATCGAAGATCTAACTTCTCCGATCACCATCAAACTTAGATACGAGTACACCTGCCACCCTCGTACCTACCTAGTGGTTAATTCCACATATTGATGCCATATCCACTCTTTATGCCTAAGAGGGATACACGCTACTTGATCACTCTAATCCATGTAGGCATGTCTCAACAGGGCTTACTAAACACCTGGGGAATATAGCTTTCCTTGTCTATGGCTAAGATTTGGACCAACAACCTCTTGGGGAATATAGCTTGTCTATGCCTATGGCTAAGCTTTACAACTCAAAAACCTCTAGGGTGTCGGGTACTACCGANCATGCACCCCTTACATCATATATGCATCATTTCATCTCAGGTACAGAAATTCTACATTCTTTACTAAATGCCCAACAAATTACAAGCCCATTACATATGCTCATTTACATCTCAGCATATAACTTCATCTGGAGTCGTCTTTGTACTTTACCTCTTCCAACGAGAGTCTACCATCCATTTTTATTTTTTTTCTTCTATCACCCTTTGTTTTCTTCTCTGTCTTTTACGTTTTACGTTCCTTCTTGCATCTTGTTTTTCTTGTCAATATACTTTATGGATATGTTTCTTGTTGGAGTTGATCAAGATGCAACAAGACAACCTATGACAATGGATTGACAAACTTAATTGACGCACCACTTGCCATGATTTTATATTACTTTAACTTTTGATTTGGACTCAAATTTTGGCTAGCTTAACAATCACACTCTCACTTTAGCTTTAATTAGCACTCATTTTGACTATTCACATTTCAAGACTCCTTTTTACAAAGTTTTTAAACTCATTAAAAGACTCAATCACTTGACCTTAACCTTCTCTTACTTGAACTTGACTCTCAACTTTTACAACTTGACTCAATTTTCTCTAAGACTTAATCACACATGACCATTCATGTTGACTCCCTCTTCTCCTCTTTTATGCAGACAACACATCTCCATGATAAATTTCTCCTTATGCACAAGTGCAAATACATTCAATAAAAAAAAGGTGTGTGCCGCCTCAATTTGTGCGTATAAAGACAAAATTCAAAATAAGAAAATCCCATGGAAAATAACCAAGAAAATCCATCTGGCAACATTTTTTTTTTAACTAAAATTTGGGAACATCCATAAACCAAACATCCCTTACCAAATGTTCGTCTATTTTCTTGGCTTTAAAAGCAGTGGGTTCCATCCAGAGCCTTGAACATATTGAGACACCCACCAATTCCTCAAGAAAATCATCCACAGAGGCTTCAGATTCATTCCATCCATAGCCGCGGAAATCGAATCTTTCTTGTCATGCACAGATATGACATCATCATTTTCATCACTATCTTGTTGGCCTTATAGGCACCAAACCTTCGAACACTTGTAATCACTGACAGAGTGGGTTCGCTACTATCACAATGGATAGAGACATAAAATCATCTGGGACGGCCTGCAATGTTGGCCTCTTGCACATATTCCATGTTATTCTCAATCTTCTGATCCGATGCATTCTTAGCTAGGGACAATGGCACAATAATCCAAAGCTTGGAACTCCTCCAGATCTCCCGAACCAGCAGAGACGGATATTCCATTTCAATGAGGAAATACCTCTTCCATCCCGAAGAGAAAGAAATCATTTGTTAAAATGAAATTGCATCCTGCCCACCAAACATCGATGCCCATATCTGCAAAGACAAAGAGACATATCTAAATAAAACCATGACAGTGGTGACTAGGGTCACGCAGGCTCCACTCGCATCTGCAATGCTCTCCTCCACTCATCTCTCCACTGTTGGGCGACTCCTCAGCATCATGCGAGACCTCCTCCACGGCGGTACCTCCTCCACGTACTCTGCGGCCTCTTCTCTGGCTCCATAGATTCACACTGAATCACACAGCTCTAACATTGCATAGACTCTTCTCTCAGTGACAAAGGCTCTCCTCTCAGGATCTTGGGCCCTCCCGTGAGGGAGTGAGGCCCAGATCCAAGCTTTGATACCAAATTGATGGGGTCAGAAGCAAAACACAGACAAATAATCCACAAAAGTAATTCTATTGCTTGATATAAAATGTTTACATATGCCTCTATAAATAGAGGTCTTTAGAAAACTCTCGAGCATCCAGAAGGTTCTCAGAGTGTCGGTGGATTGTCAGTAGAGCTCTCTCGAGGTTGGTGGAAGCTTCGGGTTAGGTAGAAATTAACTTTTTCCAACAGGAGATTCGTAGCTAGTGTATCACTGGTTTATAAAAGATGTGAAATTTTCATAAAATATTTAATTTAACAAGGTTTTGAGGTGAAGCCTTTCAATTACAAGTGTTAAAAGTTGAACCTTGTAGTAATAGAAGTGGCATTCTTTTTGCGACACTTAATTTGCACCTTTTACAGTTTTCTGACATTGGTTAAAAATAAATGGCCCCTTCATTTTATTATTATGTATTTCAAAATTGATGTTAATCCGAGTCTATATGAGAAAACAAACGAAAGTGAAGTCAATAGTGATAGCAATTTTGCAACTATTACATGGATTTTGAGATTACAATTTTACAATTGTCCTTCTCATTTTTTAGGTTACAATTTTACCATTGTCATTGACCATTTTGTTCTATAGGTTTAATATGTTGTTGTCACTATCATTGATTTGTCTACCTTAACTTACCTAGTCGTTAATGTTATAATATGTTTGTTGCCATTATTCATGGGTTTGTCTACCTCTAACTTGTTTAGTCTTTAAAGTGAAAAATGTGTGTAATTAAGGTGAAAAAGTCTTAATTTGATATAATTGAACTTTAAGTATTTGTTCGAAATGTGTTGTAGAAAATTAGTTTTAGACGGATCATATTTCTTGCGATTAATCAAATTATAAAGGTATTGTTTTATGGCTAAAACGTATTTCCAAATCCACAACTTAATTGATAGAAGAAAGGAGAACAAGTGCAGAATTAAAACAACATGTAAAGCCAAAGGGAGTGCCTCCTCACATTGCTTTACTACTAGATGAGTGAATTTATTACTAATCATTTATAAGAGAATGAAAACAAGAAGAATATACAACATGAACAACAAATTGAAGAGCCTAAATAAACCATATTTCAAAGTGGATATGGATCAATACCTCTGTTCCATTAGGATCCAAGCTTGTGAAGTACAAGTGAAATCTAGCAGGAGAGCTCCTCAATTTCCAAAATCCCAACAACCATTACAATGAAGAGATGTCTTTTCTTCCAGACAATAAGACACATGGACACAAGCCTCTCCAAGACTCCTCACCCTCATTCAAAAGATAGTATTGAAATGACAAAATAATGCTTTTGAGAGGGGGGTGTACCACTAAAAATAGGCACCACACAATTCAAATTCAAAGTGTTCACATGGAATGCACCCTCCAAGAATACATGCATGCAAAGTATAGCAAAATAATTATGGACATATGAAGATGTGCTCCAAGATCCACCTAGGAGAACTTAATAAGTGCCACCTCCAACATCCATGAGACAATACAACATATAATAATCCTCTTAGGAGAATACTCCATAACCACCTCCTCCAAAAATAGAAAGAGGTCCACAAGATGCATGCAACCAAAACACATGTGTGAATCCCAAGAAAACCAACAACATAGATGAATGTGCAAGGTGCCAAGTAGATGAAGCTCTCCATAAGAAAGGAAAAGTATCCACATGTGCAACGCCAAAGAAAAAAACAAAAAATAACAAAAAGAGTCTTCTACATGTGCGCCTTTCAAGAAGAATCTCCAAAAATAGAAAGGAGACCAAGAAAGAGCATGTGAAGGCCACATGTGTGGCCCTTCTGGTATGCCACATGGATCCCAATATATTCCCTCCATAACCACCTCAATAAAATAATATATGTGCCAAACCAAAGAGGTAAATTCACTCTCAAAGGTCCAAAGTTTCCAAATGTAGTTAAAATATCCATGCAATAAAGATGAGAGAGAACCTAGGATATGTGCATCTTAGAAAACTAGGTCATGTAACTACCTCAAGTTTCGACCACCGAACAAATAATATAATGTTCTCCAATGCAGTGTACCCTAGGAGAATGTGACGAGAGTAGTTAGACCTTATCAATAAACCAATAAAATATTCGTCCACATTTCATGTCATATATATGCCCAACAAACCCAAGAAAGTGCATCCTGGAGAAGTGTGCCAACCTCACCAAGAAACAATATAATGATACATGCCTTGAAATTTGTGTCAGAGAAAATAGGGGTTCTCGATAAGGACTCCTCAACGAACTCTAACTAACCCCTTTAAGCGGGAAAAGGAAGACAATGAAGTAGGGAACCAAAACTATTAATCTTAATATGGATAAATTATATCAATTTGACCATTGAAAATTTAAACCAATCTCAATAGGTGTGCACAAAGGTTAATGCTGAAATAAAACTATATTCCCCCTCCAATAGTCACCAATTTATTAAATCACCATGAACNCTATTAATCTTAATATGGATAAATTATATCAATTTGACCATTGAAAATTTAAACCAATCTCAATAGGTGTGCACAAAGGTTAATGCTGAAATAAAACTATATTCCCCCTCCAATAGTCACCAATTTATTAAATCACCATGAACATGTGTTCCAATGAGGGGTACACTCTAATAAAATGTTCTACCATGTGAATAAAAGATGTTCTTCCTCGCAAAACCCCACCATGATAACAAAAAAACATAAATCCTAATATAAGGTGTACCACAACCAAGGGATTATTACATCAAAAATCATCATTCAACCTTAGGAAAAGGTTATATTACCACCAAAACATATGTAGCATACTTCTTCTAACTCAAACTTAGAAAAAGTACATATGTGAGAGTACCAACATCATCCAATTCATATTCAACCTAGGTGATGTTTAGAAAATGTTACAGCAATGAGTTATATGACTTAGAAAAGTCCCATGAAGGAAATATGCATCATACCACAATAGAAACATCATAAGAGAAGGAGACATAACCAAAATCTAACTCATCCAATCATCGAGTATGTCCTCCATCACACATCTTTTGAGGCCTCTAGTACTACTAGTAAGGAAACATTGATCCTATAAACTCTAAGGATTCCCAATCGTGGATAATTCCTTCACAACTTCAATAATTACGATGCACAAAAGCATGAATTTATTGTTGGAAATACCAGTACTTACCCACAACCAACAAGAAAATGGCTCCTTACCTCTGGAAATTCATTCTCAGTGCCCAAAAACAAGGACCTGATTGAACAAGAATAAATGAGGAATGAGTAACAATGATTGAGGAATCTTTGAACAACCAAAAGCATGGTTTGAATAATGACATCAAATAATGCACCATGTGGCCTCCCTTAGAAGCTCATGTAACCTCTTTTTCCAACGAATTCCAACATGGGTGAATAAAATATAATAAAAAGGATTATCCCCTTTATCCCCCATCTCTCTTGGAATCATAGCCCCATATGACTCTATTATTTTCCTGCATGCACCCAATGATGCGTTTTTGTTATTAATATTTAAATTATTACACTGTTAGGCTCTTTGTCCTTTCAACATTACAGGTACTCTGGCCTTTCATCAAATACAAAAAAATACATTATTAATATGGGGACTCAAAACTAGTGTATTACCCTGCCCTCCCCAATATTTTGGCACTGTTCTCAATGCATATCACCATGCAGGTGTATATATATACAAAATTTCTATCAAAAATTCAAAAACAATTGCGGGTATGCCTCTTGCATTGTGTCTTCCAACTCTCATATCGCTTCTTCAGGGTTGTAACATGTCGATTGGACCTTTACTAATCTAGGTGGATACTAGTGTCCACCCAAATCTTCCACTAATTCTGAATGGTTCTAAATCTTTGCATTTTTCTATAGTTTTTTGGGTCCCAAAATCTCGGGGCCATTTTGAGGACCCAAACGATGTTTTTTTTGGTGCAGAAACACCCAGTATGTAGCCAAAGGTAGATATTGGGTTGTTCAGAATGAGTACTTCTCGGCTAGACCTTTCTGCTGAGCTAACCCCAAATGGATATTGTATGCAAAAAAAATTTCCCTAAGATGTTGACATATCAACTAACCACATCGAGGCCCAAAAACCTTTTGACATTTCATATTTCGGGGTTAGGATTTTGGATGTTTATGGTTTTCTCATTGATATTTTATGTTAAAATTCCTTTTTGGCCTCTTTGTAATCAACTTATTTTGAAAGAGCGTAGATGACACATCTCTTTCTTCATGGATAATCTACCACCATTCTAGCTAATTTGTGTGATTTGCAGTTTATAGTATTTTGTAATCCATTCATTAATAGAATATGAATTTAACTATATTACTATGTTTCTTGCAATATATTTCTTGGTTTTCTTGTTATGTATATTGTAATAGCAATATTTGCCTCACCCTATGCAATCTTGCATAGAGGGCCTTTTTTCGATTTCCCTATGCAGACTTGAAGTCCCTTTTTGCAAATCCTAGAGCTAAAAATATAATTTTTCCACATATACGTGCTCTGGTTATATTACAACATGTGTATATGTAGGTTGCACCACTACAATCTATGTACATCAGGAAATGTGCCCAAAATCGAAAAATGGCGTCGGGTTTCCATGTCACATCACGCAATCAATGAGCCTTGGTCTTCCATATACTAGAAACGTTTCGAATTAGCCCTTCAGTTCCACTTGAAGGCTATAAATGGGCCAAATACGAGCTATGTAAAAGAAAAGAAAGAATTCAACTTTAATAGAAAAGTTACTCTGGAGAAATTATTCACTTCACATTGAGTCTGCATCCCTTTTCCCTTTAAGTCTGAACACATTGTTCATCCCCCAAGCTCTTTTCTGATTGATTGATAACTTCATTGTCTCTCTTATATGAGCTTCCCTTTGGTGGAGGATTGAAGTGGTGTAGGCCCAGCTGGAAGGAACTTAGTTTCTCGGTTCCGAACTGTGCTGACACGGAAGTTTGTAACTCATTCACTTATGTTGATTATATCTTAATAAAAATACTCTTTTCTCATCCAATTAATATCTCGCAAATATTTGAATTATTATTCCATGGGATTATTTGTTATGAATGTTGATGGATTATTCCATTGAATGTGCTAACATAATATATTATCACCATATGCTTGTGTTTCTTGGTTGTTGAGGACTAGTTGCAAGTATATTGGTTTGGGTCAAGGGCTCAACGGTGGACTTCATCGAATGTCTGGATGAAGTAGGCCACTTATATTGTCTTGCTAGCGTAATTTATTATATAGCATACTTGAGATTAGAGTTTATTTCTACATTCATTTCCGTTTGTTGTGGTTTACCCCTAGCCATAAAGAGATTTTCCTTGTAACAAAATTGACGACGATATTGGGGAGAGAATCTTCTTTTTAAGGGTTTGGAGTCTTTTTCTCCTTAGATTTCTCTTGTTCATTTTGAGTTTCTTGTCGTATGATTTCTTGACTACCTCCATTCACTCTGAGTCTAAGTCTTTCAACCTTCTCCTTAGCCTAGCTATGTTTTGACACATATACATGTGTTTTTGCTTGACAGTGGTGTACATATGCATGTTGTACTTTTGCAAGATGCGTACATACACGATTTTCCCTTGAACAGTCGTGTACATCAACCTTTGTTTCCTGATTGTTGGGTTTGGTGGTTGTTGGGTAGGTTTTGATGATTGTTGAGTCTTCTTGGGTCTCTATGGTGACTATTAAGTGTTTGTGGAATGACAGGATACCTATCTTTGGTTGAATTTTTGGGTGGTTCCTTTCTCATCATATTCTCATTTTGATTGTCTTTGCACCTTGGGCTGGGTGCTTTTATCCTTTATATCCTACTTGGGTTGTCTCTGTCTATACACAGTAGAGTCTTTATATCAAGTTGTTGTTCAGTCCTTGCATTTTCATTTTTCTTATATTTAAAATACAAAAATATTAGGCATTTTACATTGATTCAAATTTTGATCTCTTGAGTCTTTTGTCATTTATCTTAGTGCATGTAAAGAAAGATTGCATTTTTATTTAGAATTGCAGAATTGAATTAAAATTTTCATTTTTAAGAAGCATATCATTTATTGGAAATTGAAGTTAGGACTTTTCATTAAATTCATATTCATTTATTTTACTTGTTGAGTCATAACATCATTAGTTTCATGACCACACCTTTTTTGTAAGCAAGGCCATTAAAATTTACGCTATAATTTAAAATTGATTAGTAATGATTTTATTTTCTAGGGTGTACAAACTAGCTTAGGATTTAGAGCCTTGGAATAGGATTTTTGTGAGTAAACTTCTCCAAGGCTATTAGATCAACATATGTGTCTGAATAAGGGAGTGGAGAAATCTATTGTATAATCGGTAATATTAGGAGGCTCCTCTTACACCAGAGTTAAGAATGAGGTCACGTGAGGTCGGTTGAAGGGATATCCCCCCGATACATTCTTAGCGTTAGATATATTTCTGGGGATCTATTCATAAATGGGGATCTTTCTAGTTCCCTTACCTCTGTGAGAGGTGTTGATTTCAAGGTTTTGGGATTTGATACCCTGCCCATACCATGGACCTGACTTACAATTGTTCGCTTTTGCATTGGTTATACCATGGTTGATTAGTTTCTTGACTTAGGTACAACATAGGTTACTTCCAGGGGTTATTCTGCAGGTACCCTAGTTCAGATAAGTGTCGAACAACACACAACTTTTATGGAGGATTACCTTTCTGGGGGTATCTGACCGACTAGTTGTTAATCCCACAAGGGCCCTTATAACTAATTTTGTTTCCTCCAATCTTTAGTAGCGGAGTCTCAGGCCCCTCTTGGGCAAGGCACACCTACTTTAGAGAGGGAGGTCCCTTTCAACCACTTTATCATGTTTGTGTGCATATTGGTCGTTTGATTATTTTTCGTGTGTCCTTTGATTACTAGTTGGCCTTAGTATTTGTTTTTTATATCTTGAATCTTAAGTCATCGTGGAGCCAGACCAACTTCCCCGCAGGTCTCACCGCTTGTTACAGTTACCACCGCATTTCGAGTCTTTGCCTTCTAAATGGCGTAGAGTTATTAAACGTGGTACACACACATCCACTTATCAGAATTGTGATTCTACAAGGATGAGTACTGAACCGAGTAATCAAGATATTGGGAGCCCTTCGACTCCCACACCTACTATAGTTAATGGTACCCCTTCGACTCTTGCAACCAAAATGGTTGTAGTGCCAGAGGCACCTATTATCACTGTTTCCCATCCTATAGTGAATACTCAACCTATTTCCATGAACCCATTTGGGTCTCTTGGTCACTATCCAGGTTATAATGTTCAGTCCATCCCTATGGCCTCTAGTCCCTTTTCCTATGGTATGTCGAATTTTACATCGAAGTTTTAAAACTCCACCCCAGCCACTGGCCCCAACGCTAGCATTGGACTTGGGGGGACAACTCCTCCTTATAATCCATTTTCGTTTGGTGGCAATCATGTCCCTCAAATGAATCCTACCATGGGAGGCTTTCCTCCTTTTAATCCCGGCTCTAATCTTGTTGCTTCTGGATGGAGTAACCAACCTGGAGGATAAGCTTCTGCTCAAGTTTTTTCCTTTACACTCACCTCCTCAATGTTGATTCCGACCAACAAGTTTGGCATGACGGAACCACCTTTATCCTCTGGATTCACACATGGATAAGGTTAGTTTCACACCTCGAGAAACCTCCAACTCAGGTCTACTCCAACTAGTGGAAGTTTTTATAAACCTCATCAGAACATTACTACTAGAATGATGCCCAACCAACCCATTATGAATCAACCTGGAGGAGGGTATTACAATCCCAGAAAAGTACATGGTGCTCACGAGAACCCTGGATGGGCTACAATTCCCCAACCACAATCTTTCCAAGGAGCTTGGGGCCAGATGTCGCAACCCCGTCTCCCTTTTCTCGCCATGATCAATCTTCCAATCTTGTATAAGTTGATGAACGACCACGTGGGTCATGATCCTACATGGCCCCCCATTCCCACCAATCTTCCTTCGGATATTCCAAAATTCGAAGGAAAAAATGGCAAGGATCTTGGTGATCAAGTTACCACCTTTCACTTATGGTGCTCTTTGAATTCCCTTAACGGCAATTCCATTCGGTTAATATTGTTTCAATGCACCCTCATGGGGGTTTCTGCGAAATGGTATATCGATCTACCTAGGGGGGCATATGGAACCTTTAGTCCGATGGTTCTAGTCTTCCTTAACCACTTCCAATTGTCGGTTCGTTACAATGCTGGCCTACAACTTTTGTTGACCTTAATCCAGGACAAAGGCACTCATATCTCAAATCACGTCCAGGAGTGGCATAGACGGAAGAGGTTGATCAAGACCTGGATACCCATGGAATTCTTGTTAGAGTGGTTCCTTAATTCTCTAAAGCCTCATATTTCAAAGGATGTTGCCACATCCGGGGTTACATCTGAGGAAGAAGCGATTTTCAAATCCCAACAGTTATGTCTTATATATGCTCAGTATGGGATGTTATACGATAGTATTCCTGACACATCGAGGTCAAACTACGACCCTATAAAAAAGCTCAGGCCTCATGTCAATGGAATTGTAGGCTATGCCAATGTGAAATCCGCATACTCGGTGACAAGCCATTTAAAGGAGTTTTCTCTAAACCAGTTTGCAGGAGGGCCAACTTCATCTGTGTCTTCCAATCCCACTCATTTGGCAAATGTACATTCCAAGCAATCGTCGACCGACCCAAATGGTAATCAACAACCAGGAGGGAATAAGAAGAAAGTACGTAATAATAATCGTAAGGGTGAGAAGAATAATCATCCCAAGGACAATGGTAATAATGAGAGGATGAATAATAATTATGGTGAGGGAAAGAAATAAAGGCGTAAGTTGAAGTTTCCCTGTAAGCTTTGTACAAACAATCAACTTACTCATTTATGCCCTAAACTTGTGAAAGATGGGAGGGTCTTATCCCTGCCGCCCATCATGATGATGAATTCTTTTCAACATAACCAACACATGGCCTCGAGCTCCTAAAATTCTGAAAATGTGGTGAGTGGGATTTAAAACCCACCGGCATAAGACAGTGATCGTTTTTGCATCAATATGGTCAATTATCAGGTTAATGTTGCCACCCAATCTCATGATTACAGTTCTACACAAACTGTACCTTGTCTAGAGTCTCCTCCTCCTCCAGAGACCCCTTGTAGATCTAAAAACCAGAGCCACGACCTCATATTCTAAAAGGAGTAATCAAGCACTCTACCCACAATTGTAATGCTAGATTCTCCTAGAATTACTCTATTGTCAAGGACTGGGGTCAAACCCCTTGTGCGATGTCAGCTCTGGAGGTACTCCAGATGTGTCCTTTATAGAGGAATGCCTTTATATCTTCGTTAGGAGCTATAGATCCTAGTGGCTCGAAAGTTATCAAGTTTGACGTCACAGATGTGAAGCCTCACTTTCCTTACCATGTGGCATTCCAAATCCATGTGGGTTACTCAAAGTATACCATTCAAGTGTTGTTGATGAAGGTGTTGCAACATGTGTGATGTCTCTGGTCTACTGGAAATCCCTCGGCTCTCCAACTCTCTCTCAGTCTCCGACCATGTTGATTTCTTTTGACAGTCATTCCTTCCACCCTCGTGATATTATTCCTTCCTTTCCAATCCAATTAAGTGGGAAGATGGTGGAGGTGGATGTCGAGGTGGTTCATGCACCCCTCAATTATAACTTGTTACTAGGACGCAATTGGACATATGCTATGACTTTCATCGTATCGTCTATATTTTGTACTCTTTGTTTTCCTCACGATGGGAAGATCATGACGATCGACCAGCTATGCTTTGTGTATTCTAGCCCTAGTGCATCTATTGGACCGTCAATCCCCATGGTCGACAATTCTCAGTTAGCAACTAATAACATCGGTGTCGGAATGTATTCATCCCTTATGGGTACCTTCGAGTTCGTGGCACCTGTTCACCATATTTATGCCATTTCCAATAGGCCCGTTTTGTCAGAGAGGTATGTTCCTTTCCACATATCCTATTTTAATGATCCTTGGACCCTGCCTTCCTCGACTGCGTCTTGTGAAGGTGAGTCGCATGTTGTAATGTCCATGCCACTACCAGCAATAGATATAGTGTATCAAGATGTTCTTGACTCTTTCACTGATATCGATCCTACTACCTCGTAGATGGATGAGGAGGATCATTTTCTTGAGACCGTGTGGGCCACTTTGTCATACGGTTCACATGACTACCTCAATGAGAATTTTCCCTTAGATGAATCGGTCATCGAGGCCATGAATGGTTCTGACAAACCTTGGGATGATATTCATCATCACTCTTATTTTCTCCAAGAGCTTGCTAGAATCGAACAAGATGACTTTCGATCTACTCTGAGGGAGATAGTCGGTCACATCGTAGTTTCATTTGATACACACAACATTTATGCCAAAGGAAATATGGAAAGTATCTACCCTACTATCGTGATCGATATCTCTCGTACCCCTGACAATATTGAAAATGTACACAACGGTGCAGATTTTTTTCAATAAGAAATCATGATCTACATCGAACTCTTCAAGGAATTCCGAGATGTATTTGCTTGGTCATATGAAGAGATGCCAAGAATCGACCCTCGAATTGTTGAACATGAAATTAAAACTTACCCGGATGCTAAGCCTGTTCAACAACTTCTTAGAGTTGTCAATTCCCGGAAGGCCCCTGCTATTAAGCCAGAGGTAGAGAAACTTCTTAATGATGGTTTCATCTACCTGGTTCCCTTGACTGAATGGATATCCAATCCTGTTCCTGTGAATAAGAAGAAAGGAACCATCTGTGTATGCATGGATTTTTGTGACCTGAAGAAAGCCTATCCTAAGGACAACTTCCCAACACCTTTCGTCGATCAAATCCTCAATGAGTGTGCGGGAAGTGAAGTGTTTTCTTTCATGGACAGATTTTTAGGGTATAACCAAATTCGAATTAAACCTGAGGATCAACATAAGATGACATTTATTTGTCCTTGGGTTACTTTCGCATACCAAAAGATGCCTTTCATCCTTAAAAATGTCGGGGAAACCTTCCAACGTGCTATGACCTTAGCATTCCACGATCTTAAGCATATAGTCGAAGCTCAGCTTAACGATCTTGCTGCTCACCTTCGTAAGATAGTGGATCACCCTAAGCACCTTCGACAAGTTTTTGAAAGATGTCATCATTATCGCATCTGATTGAACCCTCATAAATGCATGTTTTTCGTTAGGTTTGAACGTCTTCTAGGAGTTTTAGTCTCTGAGACTGGGCTCATGGTAGATCCATTAAAGGTTGAGGCAATACTTCGATTTCCTCCCTTATGCACTATTCAACAACTACAAGGTTTACAGGGGAAAGCTAACTTTTTACGTCGGTTTATAGTGAACTATGCCAATATTAATAAGGGTTTCATGTGTCTTTTGAAGAAGGAAACCCCTTTTATCTAGGATGAGCGAGCCCAGGAATCCTTCGATGCTTTGAAAAAATCCTTGGTATCGACGCCTCTACTAAAGTCTCATAACTATAGTGGATATTACTTGCTTTATGTTGTCACGTCTGAAGAGACGATTGGTAGGGTATTGGTTCAGGAGGATGATGAGCTCCATGAGCACATCCTCTACTCTCTTAGTCAAAACTTAGTCAGTCCTGAGCTATAATATTTTCATGTGGAAAATCTAGCTTTGGTTGTCGTTCACGTAGTCCAAAGATTATTCCATTATATATTGCTTTGCAAAAATAATGTGGTTGTCGATGTCAATCCATTTCAATATGTCCTTACCAGGTGTATCATAGGGGGAAAATGCAATAAATGGATTATCATTTTGCAAGAATTCGATCTCGATTTCGTTTCTACAAAATCCAAGAAATCACTAGTCTTTGCATAGTTAATATCTGACTTCCCACGATTGGACGAGGATGTTATTCATTTTGATTCTTTTGTGGATGAATAGATTTTCCTTGTCTCTTCATCTGACCCCTAGTATGGAGACATTGTTCTATATCTTCAAACTTTGAATTTCCCTCAGCATCTCTCGCAAGATGACAAATGACGTATACGATATCAAGCTAAGAGTTACCTTATCATCGGCGAAACTCTATATCGTCAAGGAGTAGACAATATATTGCATATTTGTTTAACTCACGAAGAAGTTGAGTCAGTTCTAAATGATTTCCACAATGCGTCTTGTGGTAGTCATCTATCCGGGCTTGCGACAGCCCAAACAATTTTGCGAGATGGTTATTTTTGGTTGTCTATATTTAAAGATTGCATTGAAGTGGTTAAGAAGTGTCATCCCTGCCAGGTGTTCACTTGGAAAATTCCCTTGCATCCAACCCCTCTCCATCTAGTCATTATCGTAAGTCCCTTCACCAAGTTGGGGGTGGACTTTGTGGATTGCAACCCAACTTCGATTGGAGGGAATAAACACATTACCATGGCCATAGACTACTTTACTAAGTGGGTTGAGGCCATGCCTATAGTTAAATCCAATGGGAAGATTTTTTCCTTCTTCGTATTCAATCAAATTATCGCCATGTTCAAAATCCCAAGTGATATTGTCACTGATCATGGTAGTCACTTTCATAATGAAATGATGGAAGAGCTAGCATCCAATCTATGGATTAAACATGGTCACTCTTCCCCTTACTACCCCCAGGAAAATGGACATGTAGAGGCCGTAAACAAGTCTTTCAAGACCATTTTGCAGAAAACTTCCAGCCAGAGCAAATATGATTGGCATATCATGTTATATCCCACACTTTGGGCATACCGAATCTCGATGAAGAATGGCATCATATTTTCTCCTCTTCAGCTAGTACATGGTGTGGAGTCGATCTTACCTATTGAATGCAAAATACCTTCTATTAGATTGGCAGTTTCCCTCCTACCTGACACTTATGATCTAGAACGACGCCTCATGCACCTAGAGAGCCTTGACGAGTAGCATCGAGACGCCTCTACGGCTATTGAAGAGAATAAAATATGTGTCAAGGTCCAATACAATAAGTATGTATGTCCTTGGTTGTATCATGAGGGTGACTTGGTCCTTTTATATGATCAAGCCAAAGAACCATTGGGGGCAGGCAAGTTCAAACCCATGTGGCACGGTCCCTATATCGTGCGACGTGTCTTGGAAAAAGGAGCCTATGAATTAGAAGATTATGAAAGGAACATGTTGGTTGAGCCTAGTAATGGGCCCTACTTCAAAATATATTATGCTTGAGCCCCAATCTTGGGCGTAACTCTTTGTATACTAATGTAATATAGTGTATATATATTTTCCCTTTATTTGTTGTCTTCATCTTTCTTATCAAGTTTTCCCTTGGTTGGTAGATTTCAATGGAGTCTTCAATCTACTTAGGATTCGCAGACGGAGCTATTCATCATACACAGAACATTGCTTCCATCACTTAGGTTGTTTACTCACCCGAGGGTCTACTGGTTTCTTCGGGTGGCGTATTCCTAGGGCCATCCACAAATAATGTGGCCGAATATAACATCGTTATAGAAATTTTGTACGATGCAATTTCTCATGGTATTCTCTCTTTGGAGGTTCGCCTGGATTCTCAGTTAGTAATATGTCAATTGAATGACAGTTACCATGTGCATGACCCTATGTTACTCTGACGATTCCTACAGGTACACCTTTTAGAATGACAATTTGATTTTATTACTTATCATCACATACCTAGGAGTTCTAATTATGTATCCGATGCATATGGTAATTTCATTTTAGACTGGAATTTGTCACATAACTAAAGAAAAGAAAACATTCTCATCAATGTACACATTGTAAAATAAGTAAAGTCGAAGAACCATGTTTTTATATATATTTCAAAAAGTATGTTGTTTATAGTACAAAAATGGGGCTAACACCCTCAATACACATATACAACCAATAATACAAAAGCCATGACATCTATGCCTATGGTGTCGGATTTGTGTAATGATAACAAACTATGGCATTTTCGAGATGTAGAAAGAGTTGCACCCAATATCTGGGAACGCCTACCACCTGTCTCTGCATAGCCTCCGGTAGATCCTCCACCTGAACCATGGGAATACCTTGTGCCAAACAAGAGAGATTTCCCTACACGTTTTGAAGGACTTTATCTTCTTCTCCTCCTATAGCCTCATCTCCCTAGTGCCTCCGACGATGTCATGGAATCCTGTCTAGTCGTCTTGGACCTATGTCTACATCACATACATGTCCAATTAGTACTTAAGCATCATCCAAAAATATTTTAGCTTTGCTATACAAAAATACAAAAAATGAAATATTTAAAAAACTTTGAAATACCTATGTCCCCGTAAGTGGTCCCTAGTGGTAATGGTATGTTAGGGTCCCCTTTGAAGTCGATCCCCGCATAGGAGTAGTCATCCAGAGAAATGACCCATTGTCTCCACCAGTAAGAGAAATCATTGTTGTAGGGTGTGGGTACCCTACCTTCCCCCTTCCATCTCATCACCTTGGTCCACTGTGCCATGGATGGATCGTGAGGTCCTCGCAAAATGAACTCCACTATAGGTCCCAAACCTATAATCCACTTGAAGAAAAAGATACACAAGATGGAAGAGAACTCGAAGTTCCTTTTACCACCTTGTTTGCATTATGTCAACTGGATCTTAATGTTAGCCAGTAGTGAGGTGCACCAGTCATACATTGTGGGTCTCAAGCACTCTACATATTAGAACATAAGAGGCCTCGATGCCTGGTGCCACAAAATTGATCTTGTGATTCGGGTTAAAATGCGAACAATAATCTTGAGGCTTAGATTGTTTATCACTCAGATGGGGAGTTGACTCTCGACCTTCTCGGTCCCTGCAATGCCGTGAGCGTCTATGTATTCTTCTATATTCATGCCACTCCCAGCTCCCTGGGCTTTGAGGTTGACCACCTCACCCCGACACGACAACCCCTTCAAGAAATAAATATCCTCGACTTCAATCCTTAATGGTTTCCCATCAAGGTTTAAGCCCTCTCTATATGGATCCCAGTAATCCACGAGTGTAGAAACCTCACTTGGGCCCTCATCTCTTTGAGTGACCAAAACGTATACAACCCGCATCTTTTCAAGGCCATTTGGGCCCCCATATCTCTTTCCAGAGAAGAATCTACCTCCTCATGTTCCCTTTCCCTCCACTCTAGCACCATCCTCCAAGAGAAACATCACTTTTTGAGCTATAAATCATCAAAACATTGTTTACGGACATATATTCGGGCTGCAACATTCACAGTCACATATAGGGTTTACTATATGTTTGATGTCTTTTAGACAGTCATGTATAATCAAGTGTATACACGACTCGGTGAACGCTAGCCCGCGTACACCTAAACTTCTAATTTGCGCCCTAAATAACTTAAAAATTCCAACCTAAATACAAAATGTAATCCACTAGAAATAAAGAAGAGGGGAAGAGGAATTGCCTGGTCTAGACGGTCGCTGATTCTGTCACTCGTAGCTCCTACAATCACCAGTTGAAGATTGGAGGTAATTTGGTCTAAAATCCACTATTTGGGTAAAAAAGTTAAATGGTATAGTAAATTCAGTTTTTGTTACTATTTATAGCAATTTTTTACCCACTTTGCATAGTTTCAGATAATATTTTCGCCTAATGGACTAATACAACAGTGGATTTAGTTGGTTTTTTTAGTTTGGGATTCTTGCAATTTTCAGCGTTATGTCGACCGTTCGTAACTTCGAACAAGTATTTTCACTACCCAACATATAGGATAGGTATCCATTCCATCATGCACAATTGCATCATCCTATCACTGTCACTCATATGCCTTAGGTACAAACCCATTTTTTAGTGACACAAAACTTTCTATCTCCTACTAGACGTGTCATTATCAAATGGTAGAGACTTATCAAACATGGGTACCCTAGTTAGATCCTCTGCTTCATTCGGTTCATAAAAACAAGGGCTTGCTCTAATGGGGGTTTCCAGGTTCTTGGTTCTCTTCAGCAAGATTTTTTTTTGGCTTTTAGTCCCATAAAAATGGTAGAATTAACGCAGAAGAAACTCACATCGAAATATGCAGAATTTCCTTTTGGGTAGTGACGACAATGAATTATAACAGTGTCTTTGGTTGTGAATAGATTTTGGACTCCTACTATACTAAAGGAGACTGTGGATTTGGTCTTTATTGCAGTACTTGCTAGGTTGTTGGCCAGAACCAACCAGTTTGTGTTAGAGGACAAGCCACAATAGTCACTTCCATAGTAAGTTCATATGTAACAAGTTACATGCTTCCTTTATAGCTAGAAATGGGTAGAAACAATCGATTTCACTGGGTTTTCAATAATTAAATATCATGGTGATCACACTGAGCCTAGTACCCTACTAGGGGAAGTTATAGTTTGTAAATAGGCTGGGACTCAAAGATTGTTTGGCAGATAAATCTGGAACAAAATTTTGGTTATTATAGTGCTTTGCTTTTGCAAGGTTAATTTTTGAGTGTTTTTGGGTTAAGAGCTTGTTTTTCTTGAGCTCTTAGTGTTATAGTATTTTGTTTTTGCAGGGATTTTTTCAGAGACTTAGGATTAATAATTGTTTTTCTACAAAACTCTAAAATAGAGATTTGACTATTATATTATTCTTGTTTTGCAAGGATAACTCTTCAATATATGGAATTAAGTGTAACAACCCAAATTAGCACAAAGACAAAATTATGTTGTTGGTGGTCAATCCCAGGTTTCAGTTTTGAAACTGGACTCTGATACCATGTGTAATGTCATTGTCCCCACAAAGCCTTATAAAACACATGCTAAAATAAAGAATAAAGAAAATTATAAGGTGTACAATTTCATCATTAAAGCATAAATTAAATTTATCAACATCATGAAAGTAAATTTAATCAACAACCACATAACACAACAAATTCATGAAATTTCATACCTATGTCTAGTGCTAATTCCCAAATCTCTGGTTTTCGTCTCCGCTACTCTACCCGAACTCTGCCCAAAACTGAATCTTTCCTCCCTGTCAGCTAGGAACAAAGCCTTTCCAGCTCCCTAGCTCCAAGATTCCATGAGGATTCCTGGCCCCCGAGCCCAAAACTCCCAGCAACCTGGTGCACCCCTGTAACAGTCCACCCAAACTCCCAAACCAAAACAATATCACAGACATCAAAATACAGTCCTTCTTTCCCAATAATGCTTCCTCTCCCAGAATTTCATAATCCTTTTCCAAATGCCTCTCCCCCTCATATCCTTCCCCACTCACCGCCTCCTCCTTCATTTATTTCCACCCACCTTATCCCTCCATTTACTACCTTATC
>SNQJ01S0032930.1:173390-186713 GCA_010110895.2 Picea sitchensis
AGTATAAAGTGTAAATTTAATTTATTAATGATTATTGTATTAATTGAATTAATGTATAGATGAATGTTATATATGTTATGTATATATTAATGTTATGTATTTATATAAAAATATTATAAAGTAATTTTAATGTATTTTTACTTTATTATTATACTAATTGTTTAACACTATATTATTTAATATTATATTAAGATATTTATTAATTTCATTGATACAATCTATTATACATTAATGTATAAATAATTTAATTTATACATTGCATTAATTAAATCGTATACTTTACATTATTATTAATCAATTAATACTTTACATTCATAAAATAAAATAAAATAAGTTACTCATTAATGTTTGAATTTATAAACTACATTAATTTTTTAATACTTTTATTTACTATATTATACATTACTTTATATATCATTAATATATTATTTAATTAATACAAATTTACTTTAATTTATTAATATTTTATCTCATCTATATTTTAATACATTCTTAATATTTTATTATTTTATTAATATTTTAATAATTTATTAATCTATAGAAAATGTTTTATTATATTGATATCTTAATATAATAATATAATACATTAATGTATTTAATTTATATATAAAAAATGTTTTATTGTATCAATTCTTTAATATAATAATATAATACATTAATGTATTATAATTGTATTTTTACTTTATTCATATTTTATTATTATTGTAAATACATGTAATGTTTTATTATAATAAATACATTATAATGCTTAATTTTATTATAATAAATACATGTAATGATTTATTATTATTAATAACTTTATTAATATTTTTGTTATTTACTATTTTATTTTTGTTAAATTTATTTATAATCTATAAATTATATATTGAATTATTAATATATTTATTTTGTTTAACTTATTTTATTTATGTTATATTATTTTTTTATTTTATATAATTGTTATTTAATATTTATTTTACTGTGATAATTATCAATTTAATTATTATTAATTATTAATTATTAATTTGTACATAAAACAATTGTTGTTGTATTTATTTTGTGTGATAATTAATCATTTAATTATTATTAATTAGATTATTATTTAATTCTTTTTTAATAATTTATTAATAAAATTATTACATATATTTATTATTATTTTTTTAATAAATGAATTTAATTAATAATGGTAACTAAAAATTAATCATTTTATTTTAAATAATAATTTAGTAATTACTAAATAATATTTAATTATTACATTTAAAATGTATAAATATGTTTTTTTTTTTTTTTTTTTTTTTTTTAATTAATGACGTCGATTATATCAACCACATTAAGTAAAAGTGGTTGATGCTCATACATTCAGTTGCCATTAATTAAAACAATGAAAAATGACATATATCAACCACTTTTACTTAATGTGGTTGTTGCTATTATATTTTCTGTAATAATGTTATTCAATTACAATGTGAGAGAAATAGGGTGCGATTCCATTTTATTTTAGGTTACACTGGAAATAAATTAATTATTATGTTATTATTAGGACTTCAAAAGACTTGATAATGAATTATTCCTAATCCCCATCATTTAAATCGATTTTAGACATTACACTTCCATAAAATGAGAAGTAAAATGAATGACACATAATCAATTGTCTGCTCAATAAAATATAAATCCATTTTAAACATTATATTCTTATTTAAATACAAATTTGTTCAAAACGATCACCTGGCATGTCATTTCAGAAAACTTCGTTTAAAATAAAAGTAAAATGAAATTAGTTATTTACAAGTAATCCTTGACCATTTATTATAAAAAAAATGGAATTTTAAAACCATTACACACATTTATTATAAAAAAGTTTGAATTTTATTTTAAATTTGGAAATATTTCATTGAGAAAATTAAAATGAATGCACTATTAAACAAAACTCTTAAGAATATATTCCATTCCACTATGTAAAAGACTTTAATAAATGATCGTAAAACATTGATCATATCTCAAATATCTTCTAGTTTTCTTTGCACATATATAGGCAGACTTATAGATATTTTTTGCGTATAGATATTTTTTGCGTATATTAAGTGGCTCAAATGAAGGTTTCTTTGTTTATATGAAAGGGCTATAACGAACGTTGCAAATGTACTATTTATTATTTTTGAACTATTTTGCTAATGTATTATTTATTATTTTCAACCATTTACAGTTGAGCTAGTTTCAAGCTTTCATTTCTTTGTTTAAGGTTCTTTCTTCAATACTGTTGGCAGCATATGCTCATTGATATCATTTGCTGGAGTGATGTCTTTGAACACATATGCTCATTGATATCATTTGCTGGAGTGATGTCTTTGAACAACTATAAACACCAATACTTACTCCTATTATTTCTTTGAGTAATCTTGGTTCCACTAACAGTTTTTCCTCCATTATATTCAAATATATTAAACAATATCTCATCCTTTTTTCATAAGGCGTATGCATGCCTTCAATACTTCGAACTTCGAAGAGCTCTTTAACAGTTAGAAGCAAGCTGCATCGGTGTTTAAGTTATTAGATCATTATGTCGTGATCGTTTTGTACTCCGCGTACAATGACACAAAGACGCGTGTGACTCCACACGTTATCTCGGACGCGCTTGTAGCAGTTATTGTCAGGAGGGAAGATAATGTATAACAATCATTACAAATATACATCATCCCCTTCAGTCTGCAGGTCTTGACGCATGGTATAAATAGTAGTTACCATATTCGTCCGAATCGGAGAAAACAATACGGAAATTTGATAATTCGATTCGAATACGAATTGTTCGGAATAAATTCGATACGGTTCGATACACAGTTGACACGGGATGATGGGTCGATGAGAAAAGACTGATCTGTAGCTGCGAGGGGATGTCCAATGCTTGCTACCTTTCCAATATCTATTTACGAAGCGGAGTGTTAGCAGGAGTTTAGTCACAGCTCAAGCAAGAGTGTGGAGTTTATTTAATGAGCCGATCTTTATCTTTTTCTAGCTCTGTTATGGAGATAAGAGTTAGTCAAAATTTATTGTCGTCTTAATTGTTTCAAGTCGGTTTTACTTCTACAGGAAGTTTTAGTCTTCATCTATATAAGCCTGTAAGTAGTCGATAGTTTGGAAGCAGTAGTAGTTGTGAAGAGTCAGTTGTTCAGAAGTTTTTCAAGCAGAAGTCATCACACTTTTTGTATTCTTTAATCGCACGCAGCACCCAAGTTCTTAATATATTAGATATCTATGTGTTGAAGTATTTCTGAGTTCTGTAGTGTTCAATCATCCTGAAAATATCTTCTCTCTTTATGACCAAGCTTAAGTTCATAGTGTGTGTGTTGAGAGTAGAACAATATAAATAAATTGTTTTTTAAGCGTTATCATCATAGTGCACAGTCTTTTGTGCAGTTTAGCAACTACGCGGTAAGTCCTGAGAGTTCAAAGACGAAGAGTTTCACTGCGCGATATTTGTAACTGTGTTGCGTAGAGTTTATCTATGCGTTGTAGATCACAGATATGGTATTAGAGCAGGCTCTATCAGATTAGGTTGATCATAACAACAACTCTGTTGAAAGGAGAAATCAAGGCTTATACTTCAAATCTGCAACCTCCCACTTTTACAAGAAAAAATTATGAGTTGTGGTCTTTGACCATTTAGGCGTTATTTCAGGGTCATGATGTTTGGAAGATAGTCGAGAATGGCTATGTGGAACCAACAAATCATGAAACATACAATGCATTCACACAAACTGAGAATGATGCCTTGAAGGATCAAATGAAAAAGGATGGAAAGACGATGTTTTACAAGCATCAAGCCATGCATGAAAGCATACTCCCAAGAGTTGCATCAACAAAGAAGGCAAATGAAGCATGGGACATATTACAAACTTCTTATCAAGGTATGGACAAAGTCAAGACTTCAAAGCTACAAATTCTTAGAAGAGATTTTGAAACTCTGTCAATGAAAGACACAGATTGAGTAGATTCATTTTACACCCATGTTATTGGCCTGATAAATCAGATTAAGTCTCATGGAGAAACCATAGAGGATAGGAAAGTTGTTGAGAAGGTACGTAGGAGTCTTCCTCTTAAATTTGATACCCTTGTTGTGACTTTAGAAGAGAACAAAGACCTGAATCAATTCAATCTAGATGAATTGCAAGCTTCCCTTATTAATCATGAAAACAAATTGAATAAGTCAAAACATATCATTAGAAAATGCATTTTCTGCACAGTCATCTATAAACCGTGGAAGATAAAGGGGGAGAACTAACTCTAGAGGTAGAGGAAGAAGTTGTGCTAGAGGTGGAAGCAGTAGCAGTCCTAGAAATACTGGTGGAAGAAGTCAAAATCCAAATAACCATTAGCCAAGCAATAAAAAATTTGATAAATCAAAGATTCAGTGCCATTATTGTAAAAAGTATGGACATTATGCATATGAGTGTAGAAAGAAACACTATAATTAGAACAAACAAAGTCAAGATTGGTCACACAATGCAAATGCCTATAGTTTCCCTAGTCAAATTCAATGTTGCTCCAAAAAGTCCATGTGACACATGGTATCTAGATTCAGGCCGCAATAATTGCATGACAGGAAACTTAGAACTATTTTCTAGTTTGGATAAGTTAGTCCAAAATAAAGTTACACATGGAAAATATATTCAAGTCACTCTCTTAGGAAAATGCAGTATTAACATTTTAACTAAACAAGGAGAAGAAAAGTTATGTCTGATGTATATTATGTTTTTATCTAAACCATAATTTGATGAGCATAAGACAACTGTTACAGAAAGGCTACATAATCTACATGGAAGATAATCATTGTGTGAATATAGACATATATCCAAGCAATATGCTTATTGCAAGAATTCAGATGACAAGCAACAAAATGTTTCCATTAACATTGAAGCCAGCCAAGAAGAAAAATAAAGTACAAGTTGTCTATGACACAAAAGATGTGCAGTCACACACTGCATTCAAAGTAAAAAGTGAAGAAGTTAGTGTGTGCAGTTCTAAGAAAGAAGACAATGGTGCAAATATGAAGGCAACATTCCAATGTGAAGTGCAAGATGATTCTTGGCTATGGCATTTCAGATTTGGACATTTGAAGTTTGGAGGTCTCAGACTGCTACACACAAAGGATATGGTGAATGATTTTCCATTAGTAGAAAAACCAAAAAGAATATGTGAAGGATGCATCTTTGGAAAGCAACATAGAGAGTCATTTCCAATTGGCAAGTCAAATAGAGCAAGAGATCCACTAGAAATTGTGCATTCAGATATTTTTGGACCAATGCGAACACCATCTATAGGAGGTAGTACATATTTTCTAAAATTTATTGATGATTTCTCAAGAAAAACATGAATTTATTTCCTAAAACATAAATCTAATGCATTGGGTTGTGTTCAATAGTTCAAATCACTTGTGGAGAAGTAAAGTGGCTATTACATCAAAGAACGACATGAATGCAAAAATATAACTGAGATATAACAATGAAATACACAAAAATATAGAAGAGAACACATAAATACAGTGAAACCCAACTTCTTTACTGAATAAGATAGAAAAACACTCGAGAACATAAACTATAAAAATGGGGTAGATTATCTCTAAAAATAAATAGATGTTGGTTATGGTTCATTCACAAGAAGCCTTACGTCACACTCAATTGCATGCTTAAAGGGCCTCCTTCACCTCAATTATATATAAGAGAGAGAGAGGAGAACAATTCCCATGATGCATGTGGGATAAACTGGACTAAGTTTATAAAATTTCATAGGCATGTAAAACACTAGGACTTCTCGGGTGGTCACCCATTCCAGTACTACTCTAGCCTGAGCGCACTTAACTACGAAGTTCTAATGGGATCTGATGCATTAATTCTATGTTTTAGGCATGTACATAAGACCACTAGGAAATCATTAAATGATGTCTGTAATTAACAATCGAAGATGACATTACATTCCATTCCCCATCAAAAGGGTGAATATCATGGTTTATCAAAACCACAGGCTCAAAATAGTGATTCAGTGGAAGAGGTGGATGGCCACTAAGATCCATCTGGATAATTCCTCCTCCCTTAGGAAGAAATGGTTGTCATTGCGACTAGTTCCCTTGGGAGATGGGGAGACTTCTGCTAAATCAAAAGCTTGGTGCACTGGTTTCTTTATTGAAGAAGTTGTCATGCTTATCTTGTTGAAGGATGTCATGAACTTGTTGCTAGAAGGGTTGGATTCATTCAACCAATCTAGCTGCATGATCTACCTGAGTGTGGGAGGACTCTATCGATGAAGATGCATCATGAATACTATGAAGGGTTTTTTTATAACCTTGCTTGACTGTGGAGTGTGGAGGCACCCCTGTAGGTGCAGCAAGAACATCTTCGTACTCGTCTACAATATTGTTGATTTTCTTCTGGTGGATAGAAAGGTCTTGGGATGAGGCTGCAATGGTTGTAGTGTTATTTTCTTCACCTTCTGATCGGATTGTGAAGAGGCCAAACTTTGCAGTATGAGAGATTACTTTGTGGCATTGTTTTGGTGAGAATATAGTCGAAACTACCTCTGTTATCTGATATGACTGACCCCTCAAGGTAACAATGATGCTACGGGGTCAAGACTCATAAAAAACATGATGCCTTCACATATATGGTTGGCCTAATAGAACATCACAGACTTCCAGTGGGGAAACATCACACAATACCTCATCCTTGAACAACTTGATGACGTAGGACAGGCGACACTATTGGCTGACATGAAGATATTGACCCTGGCGAAGCCACCCGATGTTGTATGGTTGCGGGTGTGGTGTTGTTGGAAAATCCAACTGCTTGAGAACCTCTGCTGAGATGATGTTCTTTTGGGTTCCACTATCATTAATAAAATGTAGTGGGGTCCCCTTCACCCACATCTGTGAATGGAAGAGTTTCTCCCCCTCCTCAGGATCCTCTTCTGGTTGGTTTTTTGTAGATACGACAGTAGCAGTGGGTTTTGCATCAATGATCTATCTCCTTTTATTATTTTCTAAATTAGGGTCCAAATCGGGGTTTGGATCTTTGTCTTTCAGCTCAGACACCAATGATTGTATTGAGCAACATTCATCAGTGTTCTTCCAAGGGCTATTTTGGAACTCACACCACTTTCCGGTGTCTTTCTTAGACTTCTTGTTACCCTTCTTTGTCTGCATCTAGGACTGGAACTCTTGAGGTTGGCCTTCCTTACTCTATCCATGCTTCTCCCACTTACTCTGCTACTTGAATTTCTACTCAATTTTGACTGCATATCGATAAGAAACTCCCGGTGAGGAGATGTCCAAGAAATACATATAATTTTGGATGTACCTATGTAGACCATTGCATTACTTCAAAAGCAGGTGCCGCTCGGAGTCTTTGATACCCAACTTTGATTGCAAGGTATGAAATATGTTGGTATACTCTGCCACTGTCTGGTCTCTTTTCTGACACAGAGTTGTCGATCTCAAGTATTGGTCATCATAGTTTTCGACAGGGTAGAAATCCTCCTTTAGGGTAACTACAAAGGTCTTCCAAGTGGATTCTCTCCCAAATAGTGTAGATTCATCCCCGGTGTACCTCTCCTAGTAACCTTCCCACCAAGATCTGACATAGGGAAGGGCTTTAAGGAGCGCGAAGGTGATCTTTTCATTGTCAGAAATTTTTTGGAAAGAGTAATAACCTTCTAGCAGATTCAACCATTTTTCTAGAGCATCTGCATCTAATTGGCCTTCAAATAAAGGGATATCAAAATTGACTTGTACCTTGAAGGGTGTCGAACTTGAAAAATTGTTGTTTGTTGAAGATGCCTCGGCTGTCACCATCGATAGTTTTCGAAGGATCTGAGAAATTTTTTTCATCATCTCATTCATTTTCTGCACGAGGGCTTCCTCGAGCAACGTCTTGAAAGGATATCCTACTCTGTCATCTCTCTTTTCTTCTGCCATGGGAGGTCTCTTGGGCTAGCGAGAGAGGTTGTCCTCAAGCGAAACTAGCTTGAGACACAAATCTCTATACCCTGACCTCGTCGGGGACCTGCTTTGAGAAATGAAAATGAGCAGACTCCTCTGATACCACCGATCCAGATTATTTTGAGGATGACATGAAGGAAAAAATATAACCGATATATAACAATGAAATACACAAAAATATAGAAGAGAACACATAAATACAGTGAAACCCAACTTCTATTACTGAATAAGATAGAAAAACATTGTAGAACACAAACTGGAAAAATGGGGTAGCTTATCTCTAAAAAGAAAGAGATGTTGGCTACGCTTCATTCACAAGAAGTTTTACATCATACTCCATTGCATGCTTAAAGGGCCTCCTTCATCTCAATTATATATGAGAGAGTGAGAGGAGAACAATTCCCATGATGCATGTGGGATAAATTGGACTAAGTTTATAAAATGACACAGGCATGTAAAACAATAGGACTTCCTGGGTGATCACCCATCCCAGTACTACTCTAGCATGAGCACACTTAACTATGGAGTTCTAATGGGATTTGGTGCATTAATGCTATGTTGTAGGCATGTACATAAGAACACTAGGAAATCATTAAATTATTTCTGTAATTAACAAATGAAGATGAAATTACATTCCATTCCCCATCAAAAGGGTGAATATCATGGTTTATCAAAACCACAAGATCAAAATGGTGATTCATTGGAAGAGGTGCATGGCCACTGAGATCCATCTGGATCAATCAACATTCTAAGAACTGATAGAGGATGAGAATATGTTTCAAGAGAGTTTCAAAACTTTTGTAAAGTTAATGGCATCTGCAAGCAATTCATTGCGCGATATACACCACAACAGAATGGTGTTGTAGAGAGGAAGAATCGAACCATCATGGAAATTGTGTGTAGTATGTTGGTAGCCAAACATTTGTCAAATGAGTATTGGGCTGAGGCAGTAGCAACTGCAATGTATATCATGAACATATGTCTGAAAAAGAGTGTGAGAAACAAAGTTCCTCAAGAATCCTAGACAGGTATGAAGCATAATGTGACACACTTAAATTTTTTTGGTTGTGTCGCATATACACATGTTCCATATGAGCCGAGAAAGAACTTAGAAAACAAAGGACATAATGTATATTTGTTGGGTATTCTTAAGATACAAAAGCATACAAATTGTATGATCCCATTGGAAGAAAAGTCATAATCAGTCACGATGTTCAATTTGTGGAGAATGAAGCATGGGATGGAAGCATAGAAAGCACAGTCAAAATTATTGATGTTATTGGGCATGAGTACATAGAAGATGAAGTGGTTCAAACTCCAAGTACAAATCAGTGCGCAGTTCCATCTACACCTGGAACTGCAACAGAAATATTAGCACAAACTAATCCAGTAAGATCTGCAAGTGTGCAATCTACACCTAGAGTGGGACAAACTCCAACAAGTTGTCCCAATAGTTCTACATCTCTAGATCCAACATCAACATGTTTGTTACCAAGAAATACAAGAATTCTATGCGACATCTATAATGTTGACATAGAGAATTCATTTTCAGTTTTTTCTCTGTTTTCACAAACAGATGATCCATTAACCTTTGAAGAAGTTGTCAAAGATGATGTATGGGCACAAGCCATGGATAAGGAAATTAGATGCATAGAGAAAAATCAAACATGGAAATTGGTAGATGTACCTGAAGATAAGGATGTGATAAGTGTCAAGTGGATTTATAAAACCAAGAAAGATGCACAAGGAAATGTGCAGAAGCATAAGGCAAGATTAGTTGCAAGGGGTTTTACACATCATCTTGGAATTGATTTCAATGAAACATTTGTACCAGTTGCGTGCATGGACACAGTCATAAATGTGTTAGCCATTGCTGCATAGAACAAATGGTATGTTTATCAAATGGATGTAAAGTCATCATTTTTGAATGGACATTTAGAAGAAGAAGTGTATGTTGAACAACCACAAGGCTATCAGGTTCTAGGACAAGAAAACAAAGTATAGAAATTGAAGAAGGAACTATATGGTTTAAAGCAAGCTCCCAGAGCTTGGCACAGTCACATAGATTCCTACCTCACTCAGAATGGATTTCAAAGAATTGACTATGAGCCAACATTGTACATCAAAGAATATCAGCAAGGTAACATGTTAATTGTTTCCTTATATGTAAATGACTTGATTTTTATAGGTGATTTTGGTAAGGAAAATTTAAGTCAGTCATGAAAGATGAGTTTGAAATGACTGATTTGGGGCTTATGAGATATTTTTTGGGCATAGAAGTTTATCAATCCAAAGGTGGTATATTTATTTCACAATTTGAGTATGGACATGAAATTTTGAAAAGATTCAACATGAAAAATTCCAAAGTAGCCCCAACACCTGTCATAATAGGATTAAAGCTAAGCAAGGAAGATGAAGGATCCAAGGTGGATCATACTCTGTTTAAAAGGATGGTAGGAAGTCATATGTATCTAACAACAAAAAGACATGACATTAAGAATGGAGTGAGCCTCATTTCAAGGTTCATGGAAACTCCTAAAGAATCCCATTGGAAGGTAGGAAAAATAATTATGAGATATGTGAATGGAACAAAAGATTTTAGCATTATGTATTCTACTTCAGAATATTTCCAACTTATTGGATACACTCACAATGATTGTGGAGGCAACATAAATGACAAGAAAAGTACCTCTAGGTACACATTTAATTTTGGAACAGTTACAGTGTCATGGGAATCAAGTAAGCATCCCATTGTCACTCTCTCTTCAACGAAAGTCGAGTACATCACAAGTACAAGTGCAGTTTGTCAAGCAGTTTGGATGAGAAGAATGTTAAAAGATTTGTTGCAGGAACAACAGGAACCAACTACAATATTTTGTGACAAAAATGGAGCCATAATGTTATCAAAGAATCATGTGTTTCACAAGAAAACCAAGCACATTGATACAAGGTATCATTTTATCAGAGAATTAGTGAATAACAAAGAAATTTGTTTAGAATTTTATAGGTCAAAAGAACAAGTCGCAGATATTTTTACAAATGCTTTAGCAAGAGATGCATTTCAGAAACTGCGCAGTTGTCCAGGAGTCAGCGTAGTAATAGATATTTGACAGTTTATGTCAATTTAAATTTTTTATGTAAATTTTGTATTTTGTAAACTCACATATTTATAATTATGGGGGAGTGTTGTAAATATTAATTACAAGTCGTGAGCTTCACGCTTACGCAGACTCTGCCTATCACATAAAACATAGTTGTTAGTCTATTAGATATGTCAAGAAAGGTGTTAGAAGGAGTTGGTTTAGAGTCCTGTGCACTAGAAACATGGTATACTTGAAGGTAGCCATTGTTTGACTGTGTTTTTATGTTGAGTAGAGTCTCGTGTGCTAGAAAATTGGATTATATTCCTGTGGAGGAAATGACTATGAGCCTTGTGAAGTTTGTTGTGAGGAAATATGAAACAACCAAGAGTTCATAGAGATCCCAACTGAGTGATTCTTGGCCAACAAAATGCACTAGTAGCCAAGATAAATGAATGGTACATCCCAAGGGACTGTGAGTAGTGAAGGGGATACATTCCTTGGGTTGTGCAGGTTATGTGGAAAAGAGAGAGTTGGAGGTTGGGAACTGCGGTGAGACTAGAACCTTGGTTTTGGTTTTCTCTGTGTCGTGAGTGGATAGCTAGTGGGCTAGATATCCTTGTGGAACCATAGCCTCATCTCGAGGGTGGCTTGCTAATGAGAGAAAATGACCAGCAGTTCCTATGGTTGGGAGCTTCATCCTTCATTTGCAGTCAGTTGGTTAATCATTAACATATAAGTGGTTTAGTTCAATTCCTATAATAATTTTGTTGTGTAAATGGTTTTTATGAACGGTGTGCATTCATTGTTTGTTTGAACATTTATATTCATGTTTAATAAATGTTGTTATATGCATTCCGAACTATGGTATTATTCAATTGGTCAATATTGTGTGTGATCTGCGACTGGTAAGCTACAAGAATTTAATTAGTAGTAAATATTAATACTTTAATGAGTTTTTGAATGTAATGTTTCTCAGTTGAACATTGGTTATGTTACATTATGGTATTAGAGATGTTAAAAAGAAAAAATTCTTGTAACGTGGCCCAGCTTGGGTGGCGAGGTGCATTACAGATAACAGACTAATGGTGTCTCACTTCTTCAATGTTGAGTAATATAGTGTACATGTCACATATATGGATTGTGAATAGAAGATTGTATAGGCTTCTCTAATCTATATGCTAACAGATGTAGGAAGAAATACTCATTACTCTATAATACATGGAATACTCCTCTTTGGTTACTCACTGAGAAATGCCTTGAAATCTACATCATAACATGTAGGGAGACATTATGTTTAACACTTGTCTAATGTGCATAGTTTCATTTCTTAGATAGAAACACCTCAAAGGCGTATCGGATGACAGTGCCAGAACTTTGTGAGATGAAAATGTAGTTGAAAGAGTTACTGGACTTAGGGCTAATAAGGCCCAGTGTCTCACCTTGGGGTCCACCAGTAATTTTTGTAAATAATAAGGATGGTTCCTTACGATTGTGTATAGATTACAGGGACTTAAACCGTGCTACAGTGAAAAATAGGTACCCAATGCCACGAATAGATGACCTCTTTGATCAGATGAAAGGAGAGACGGTATTCTCAAAGATTGATTTACAATCAGGGTATCACCAGTTAAGGATTAAGGAAGGTGATATCCCAACAACTGCCTTTCGAACTCAGTTTGGGCATTACAAGTTTGTTGTAGTACCTTTCAGATTGACCAATGCGCTAGCAGTATTCATGAGCCTCATGAACGACATATTCCGAAAGTACTTAGACCGTTTTGTACAAGTCTTTCTAGATGATATCCTCATCTATTCTAAGAATGAAAGAGAACATGAGGTCATGCCTTAGAGAGAACAAATTGTATGGGAAGTTGTGGAAGTGTTCCTTCTCCCAGAAATAAATTCACTATCTAGGTCATATCATTTCCGGTGAAGGAATGTCTATGGACCCAAAAAAGGTAAAGGCCATTATGGAATGGCCAGTGCCAAAAAATGCCCATGAGGTGAGAAGCTTCATGGGGCTATTAAGTTATTNTCTACGAGTGTCGGATATGGAAAAGGACTTCACAGTCTGCATGGATGCCTGGAAGCAAGGGTTGGGGGCCATGCAAATGTAGGATGGAGGAGTGATAGCTTATGCGTCAAGGAAGTTGAATAAATACAAAGAGCTATACACAACTCATGATTTAGAGTTGGTAGCTATAATGCTAGCTCTGAAACTTTTGAGGCACTATCTTATGGGGCGAAACTTTGAGGTCAAAACGGACCATCAAAGCT
>SNQJ01S0032931.1:9436-31419 GCA_010110895.2 Picea sitchensis
AGATGTCTAATATTGATGTAAGTGCTTATATTTGATCATTCATTGGTATTAGAATCAAGACTTAATGGTGTCCACCCTTTGGAGGTTTTGACATGTATAAATGTTATGCATTATTGATTCACATGTTCAATGGCCTATTGATTAATGGGTTGTTTACCTAGAAGGTTAAGTGGTTGATTGATTGATGATCCTTACCTTTATTTAGTGTATATGGGTTTAAATGTATTAACCTTGTTCCTAAGGATTGTCATGTTTAAAAGTGAAGATACCTTTCATCCACGATGTTGTAGATGTATGGTAAGAGGAATTTGTCTTAGGGATACTATGAATAAGTTTGATTGATGTTAAACTAATAATCTTTGGTGGCATATTTGTATTGTTAACAAGACTTAGTTGTAACCACCCTTGAGTGTCATGTATGCATTGAATGAGTATACCTCTTATTTATGCAGAGTGAAGTTATTATTCATGAATAGGATTTTATATGTCCATTAATTTGAATGCATGTCTATTGATATGAATTCATGGATGTGTTTAATTGTTGAACATGAAATTGTACTTGTTATGCTTTGGATAATACCATTTTTAACTAGTTGTCTTCATCTTGAAGGTTATGCTATGTTGTTTACTTTGAATGATAGTTTTGAGTGGGTTGTATGCAACTCTTCATAATGAGCAGGTATGAAATGATCGTATAGAAAGTGTGCAATAGTGTTATGTATGACATGGTATAATACATATTTTCTCTTGTTGTTAGCTACCATATGAATGAGAGAAACATATTTTAATTATGCCATTGAAAATTATCATGTGAATGATTGTGAACTTTCATATAATAGAATAGTATTAAGTCTATTGTGGTAATATATATTTTTTTTTACACAAGAAAGGGGTTTATATATTAAAACCAATGGTATAACCACTGTAGAGAAAACTTACATAATTCAGCCCTGCGATCAGTGCGGGAGCTTCGATATTACAAAAGGGGTTTCCATGCTATAAAGACATAGAATTCACATAACAGTCGAGAGTCCAAAATATAACTAAACTCAGAATAAGAACTAGCTTACAACGTGATTGTCTGAGTTGCATAAGGGCCTATACTCCAACTTACAAAGAATAGAGCCAGAGATCCAAAAAGAACTAATTTCAGGAAAGAGGAATTCAGGATTAATCCTTCCAACCCAGGATGGAGGAGCTTGCACTTGTGGTTGCCTTCCCCCCTACATTTGTCTGGCGGCTCTGTCCTGCAGCTTGAATTTCCATATTTTCAATTCTTGGTTCCAGATCAACAATTTTGCTATTAGCTTGCTGAGTTGTGTAGGTGAGAAATTCTACCGCTTCCTCCCTTAGCTGGATTAGATCTTCCTCCATCATTTAGAACCTTCGAACTCTTTCCCTGTCAAGACGGAGCAAGAATCCTCTATGCGTGCTAAGCGTGCGTTTCAGCCTATGAATTTCAAGTTCCAAGGCAGGCAAGGGATTAGGGGGGGTGGCTGAGTTGGAACTGGACTCCATTGCGATAGAGGTGGACAAAGACCAGGAGGGAGGCCTCACCTAGGAAAACGGGTAGAGACTAACCGGGGGAAAGACTGGGAGCTCAAGCCATGAGAGAAACCAGACAGAATTGGGAAGGCAAGATGAGCAGGAGAAGTTTGCCACCTTCCTGAATTTAATAGTATCTTGTTTGTGCGCCGCCATGGGAGGAGGGGGGGCTCGTGCGAGTGCCATGTGGGAGGAATAAGAGATCTGTGTAGAGGTGCAAGAGGGACCTAAGGCGAAGGACGGGGAGGGGTGGGGAGGGGACACAAACAGTGCATATAAGTACCATCACACGGGAGAAGGGACAGACAAGGGAGGCAAAGGAGGGCTACCATGAGTATGACGTCGGGAGGGAACGAAGGCCACTTGCCCCAAGAGGCCCAAATGAGCTCTCGTTGGGTGTCTCTAAGGGAGAGGGATGAAAACCAAAGTTCCATTTAGGGAGAGTTGACCCCTGCTCAAGTGGGTGGCAACTTTGGCAGCTTGGTCGGCTTCGGCATTGAGATGACAAAGCACATGAAAGAAGTCATCTTTTTGGAAGGAGCGGGAGAGCCGCATGATTTTATTGAGAATGTGGCATAGATTCATTTGAGTAGGCAAGGTGTTGGTGACCATAGCTTGGATTAAAATCTGGGAGTCGCCTATCACCGTTATTTCTTTGATTTCTAGCTTATGGGCTTGGATAAGTCCTTGCCAAAGGCTTAGAGCTTCTGATATATTATTGGATTTGAATCCAAGCCCCCAAGAGTAGTCTAATTCCCGTAGTTCACCAGATTTTGTGATCCTTAGTGAGAGGAGGGGAGGCTTTGAGGTCTAGAGTGAATCTATGGATCCAATCTTTATCAGGGGAGTTGAGAGAAAGGGAGTTGGTGCAAGGGAAAAGGTGGGAGAGGCAGTCTCCCAGTAGGGCTTTGGCTTTGGCAGAAATGAAGTCAGGCGAAGCAGTCAGATTTATGAAGATTCTGGAGTTTCTTTCAAGCCAAATTTTCCAAAGGATGAATTTAGGGAAGGACATCTAGCAGCACTTGATTTGAGGGTTGGCCTTGAGAGGGAAAGGACATAGGGTGGCCCAGGTTTTTAACAGAGTGGGTATGTTAGGAGGGAGTTGGTTAGAAGGGATCCCTCCTGGTAGGGAATTTCGCCAGACTTATTTTGCAAAGGGGCAATTGAGGAGCAGATGGTGAATAGATTATTCATGGATTTGATAGAGAGGGCATCAGATTCTAGGTTTAGCGGCTTAGAGAAGTCCTAGCGCTTCGAATTCATTAAGTTTCTATTAAATTATTAGTAATGGAGCACATATCAATTAAAAAATTATTATGGTAATATTAATATTAATATCAACATTGCAGCCTAATATAATATATATATTTTTTTTTAAACAAATATTGGTTGTCGCAAACCTTAATTGTTGCGACAGTTTTTTTGTATAAACAACAAAAAGATGTCATCGTCTGTGCGACGACAACTTCAATTGTTGCAACAGTTGTGCTATATAAAAATGAAAAATTTTCGTCACACGTGCGATGACAACTTCAATTGTTGCGACAGTTTTTCTATATAAAAATGAAAAGTTCATGTCGCATGTGCGATGACAACTTCAATTGTTGCGACAGTTTTTCTATATAAAAGAGAAAAAAAATTATCGCACGTGCGACGAAAACTTCAATTGATGCAACGGTTTTGTTATATAAACAACGAAAATTTGTTGTTGCACGTGCGATGAAAACTTCAATTGATGCAACGGTTTTGTTATATAAACAACGAAAATTTGTCATCGCAAACGCGACGACAACTTCAATTGATGCGTCGATTTTTCTATGTAAGAAACAAAAAGTTGACAAAACGTTGTCATCTCCAGTGCGACGACCGATTAAATTATTGTGACAGTTTTGCTATATAAACCATGAAAGTTGTTGTCGCAATGGACATCGCAATTGAGATGAAATGTTGGTTTCACATAGTTTTCCTATATTGTCATATTGGCGACGATATTTATTTTTTGTCCCAATTGCCTATGTTGTCACTCTTGCGATGTTTGTTCAAGTTCATCGCAATTTCCATGTGACATAAAATGACTTTTCAAAGACTCTAGATTTGTCGCAATGTCAACGACATAACGTCACAATAGCGTCGAAACAACCGTTGCAAAATGACCCAAATATGCTAGTGCTACTTGATGGTATCCTAACCTAAGATTAATCTTTGAGAATATCTTTGCATCCTTTAACTAATCAAGGAGATCGTCGATCCTTGGAAAAGGATACTTGTTCTTTATAATCACTTTGTTCAACTATCTGAAATCAATGCACAATCTAAATGTCCCATATTTCTTCTTCACAAACAATATTGGGGAACCCTAAGGTGACACACTTGGGCATATATACCCCTTCTTCAGAAGTTCTTCAAGTTGTATCTACAACTCCTTCAGCTCTTGTGTACTCATTTTGTAGGTATTCTTTGATACTAGAGCTACTCCATGCATCAAATTTATAGAGAAATCTATATCTCTCTTTGGGGGTAGTCTTGGTATCTCCTTGAGCACATCTTCAAAATATTCCAAGAAATCATGATCCTCCATATTTGGCACCTTATCCTTATATGCTTCCTTCATATGAGTTGAAAATATTTGGCACCCCTTTCTGTAACACTTCTTCAGCTGAATTGTTGAGATATCTCGGACAGTAATTTCCCTAGGAATTACTTGGATTGTTCTTGGGTTCTCTTCCTCATTCAGACAATTAAATGCCTTTTTATGACAGTCTAAGATAGCATTGTGTTCTTCCAACCAATCTATACCAATTAAACAATCATATGAAACCAATGGTAGGATGTTCAATTCTGCCTTGGTACTTAGCCCATTCATGTGCATTGGACATGATTTAACTAGATCAACAAATTTTCTCTTGGCTCTTGTAGCCAGTTGTACCAGCCAATATTTCTCATGCTTGCTCTTGGAAAAAGAAATCTATCCACTACCTTAGGATCTATATATCTATGAATATCTCCTGAATATATCAAAATAGTAAATTCATGGTTATTGATCATACTTTCTACTTCAATCATGTGTGATTGAAAATATACTTGCTTGTTTTTCAAGGATGCATAGATCCTAGGTACACTTGTACCCATGTCCTCCATTGTTTTTGTTTGTTTTACATTGTGGACAACTCTCACTTTGTCACTTTTGTGAGGACAATCTATATACTTATGGTCTCATTTGCAACCCCAACATTGAATGGGTTTATGCCTTGGCCTTTTCCCCCCCACCTCAACCATTCTATGCTCTCTAAAAGATGGTTGACCTTGAGGATTGTTTCTAAAAAATGGATGTGTGTTCCCCTTTTTCCTCTCTTCCCTTTTAAACTTCCTCTTGTCCTCCCAAGCCTTCTGGAAAGTAGGCTTTTCTTTTTTCTGATCATATAATCATTTTTCTCTCCTTATAGCTTCTTCCAGAGTCTTTGGATCATCATATTGGATTTTATCACTGATGAAAGATAGCATCCCACTCGGGTACCTCTGAATATTCACTGTCTCATCCTTGATGAAGGAGACATACTTCAACAGTTCTAATAATCTCCTTTCATATTCATCAATAGTCATGCTTCCCAGTTTAAGTTCAAATAACTCTTTCATATTTTTGTCATAATACCTCTTGGTCATGTATTTCTTCTCAAAATGCCTCTTGATATCCTTCCAAGTCACATTTTTATCTCTAAGGTGTTGCACTTGCACAAGATGATCTCACCACATGGATGCATTTCCTTTCAACTAATATATAACAATTACTCCTTCTTCATGGGAAGAATAATTATGCAATTGGAAATACTTCCTCATTCCTAGCAGTCATGTCTCAGCATCTTCATCCTTATTTTTATCTCCATCAAAGGTAGGAGGTTTGATCTTATTCATTTTTCCTTTCAACTTGTCCACCCCAGAACTCCTATGCTTCCTAAAAAGGGATGGACTTGAGCTACTATGTGATCTCCTATGGGAATGATTTTGGGAGTGATGGTGATGTCTCCTGTCACTCCTTGATCTTCCTTTCTTCTCAGGGATCTCATGGCTTCCTGATTTTCTAGATCCACCCTCCTTATCCAACTTATTCTCAATTATGACCAAGCTCTTCATTAGTTTCATATTGAATTCCTCCTGCTATTCCTTGACCTTCATAAGCCTCTCATTATCATCCTTATCGCTCTAGACATATTTTTGCAATTTTATAATGGTCTCAGCCAAATTTATGTCTTCCTCCTTTCCTCCTCCATGTCCATTGGAGTTGGTTCCTTCCATACACAACTGGACATTCAACCCTCTAATTTCGTCTTCTTGACTGAAGTCTACCTGAGTATCCTCCATCATGTTGCACCCTGTGCTGACTCTAATATGATAGCTATTAATTCTGCAAAACATGTGTAACCAACATAACTTTATCAAGAAAATGTCCTTAATAATTTAATGAAAACATGAACCATTCTGATTCACTAATATATCAAACTTCTTTTCTGTTGATTTCCTAAGAAATTGGTTGTTCAGATCCAAATTCTGGGTGAACATTTATCTTCTACCAAGGATAATTTTAAGGATGGAAATTTATTTCAAAATGTAGAAACCTTGGCGAATCCTACTAATCCTTCATATGTCAACTATAAATGATTGGCGATATTTTTGTAAAAATATTCAAATTTCTAAGGATTTTGTATAGTTTTTATAAAATTTTGGCGATTTTTAAGGTAAAATAATTTTATCCTATAGAATTTGGGCGAATCATTTTTAAAATAGAAAATCTCGTTTTTGGAAAAACCATGGAAAATTAGCTCATGAGAAAAATTTAGCCCCTAAAATCATCTCTGTCTTCTACTGTTCAAGACCTTTCCAATGGTTGTTTCCATGCTCAATTCTGAGTTTTGAGTAGGAATTTATGGATACTTGAACAATTTATCTTCTCAGTGATGCAATAATGTACATGGATTCTTCCAAATCAACGTCAAAGTGGCCCTTAGATCCATGTTGGATCCCTCCTTCAGGTTTACAAGCCTTCCTTATTTCTTTAGGTGTAGATCTGTACATAATGAACCTCGTGGGCTCTTTCTTTAATCCCTTTCATGTTCTTAAAAAAAATATTTGGGTGCCAGCCCCTTTTCTTCAGGCCCCAAACTCATGTGACCTCAGGCTGTGACCAAGTGCTAACAACTAGGTGCTTATCCTATGCTTTGGGCCTCTGGGGCTCTAGAACTTTGGGGCTTTAGAGGATATTCCTCCATTACAACACATTTTCCAAGAACACCAATTCTCTGAATACTCAGAGGACATACAGATAAATAGTCCTTATTTCTCATTTATATATATGGTGGATCAGAGCTCCATGACTATGGGACTTTGGGCTTCGACGGTTTTTATAAATCTGAACTTCCAAATGCCCTGAAGTGTCGAATTGGAAAAATCACGAAGGACAGTGGATCTATGGTCCACATTCTCTGTTCATATCTACGGTGGATAGGAGCTCTGGAACTTCGAGCTTCAACAGTTTCCAAAACACTTCACTACCAATATCCCGAAGTGTTGACCCACCAGAGATCCCCTCCTTCCTCCATGTGTCGTCTCCTGATCAACGGTCGATATTAACCTTGGCCCTTTGGGAGTTGTTGTCTCACAACAATTCTACAATTCAAATCCTCTGGAGTACCACTCCTCCAGACTGCAGGATCTGGTGCCACATGTCCTTTGTGATCAATGGTCATGATGGATTCCAGCCTTTGGGCCTCTAAAAGTCCTCAACCGTAACTACTTATTCCTTGAATCCTTCAAACCATGGGATCTTTTTCCATGTGTCCCCTCCCGATGAATGACAAGGATTTACTCCACTCATCAAATCTTTGGGACTCTTCATACTTGACAATTTTGGACCAAGTTCCTCTGGAGTTCTAAGTCTCCAAACTGTAGGATATGGCACCATGTGGAAAAACACTAGAAGTAGACACGTGGCCCAATCTGAGGGGTGACACATGTCAATATATTCCTGCCAAATCAACCTTTCAAAAGCTCGAAACACACTAACACATGGCATGCATCATGTGTGTCCATTTCAGCCCCAGGTGACATCATCTCCACGTCACTTTGGAACTTCGGGACTCTGGGACTTCGAAGGTCTAAAATATCTTCCAACAATTTTCCCTGAATGTCGAACTCTCGAATTGCTTATCCTTCTGAGTCCCATGAAGCCACATCACTTTGAAACTTTGGGACTTCGGAACTTTGGAGTTTTGAAAGTTCTTCCTCCCGCGCAGACACAAACCATTTCTTCCAGAGTGATGAAACTCTGAATATTTCTTAATCTTTGGACACGTACCCTTTGGAATAGATGGTCCAGATTGGTTCTAGAATTTAGGACTTCGACGATTTCTCCATCATGCAACCTCCAACGGATTTCCCCGGACATCAAAACATAAGACAAATCTTACAACTCTCCTCCTCCCGAGTGATCTATGGCTAATAATCACTCCAGGAATTTGGAGGATTCAGCTGTTGAACAACCCACAACTTCCAAACTGCTAAAATGTCGAACTTTGCTTAGTTTGAGAGCATGTGTCCCTGGGAAATGGACAGTCCTAGATTAGTTCTAGACTTTGGGACTTCGACAGTTTTTTCTACTTATAGCTTTAAAACGACTGGAATGGAGAAGTCTGATGGACTTCAGTGCTTAACCACCATGCATCTTCTCCCAATCTGACGGTTGTGCGGGATCTATCTCTCTCCAAATAGATCCAATGGCCCAAATTTAACTTTGAGGCCCAATACCACGTCTGTTGTGGTTTATCAAACCTGTATTCCTCCTGATCTTTCCAATACCACCCAATAGTTCTCTCAGCACCCTCTTGGCATTATGTACATCAATTTTTTCCCTTTAGACAACAATTCCTCTGGACTTGCTTCTATAACCACTTGTACGACCCATGTTGGCATACGGGCAAACCCAGGGTTCAACTCTTATAGCACACCAACAAACCCTAACTACTAGCCCTTTCAGCAACACCTGCGAAGCAGATGCAGTCTCACCCGAAGTAGCAATAGGGGGTTGCAGGACACAAGTGTCTACAACCAGAGGAAATACAAAGTGACTCCAAAACGAAATGCAAAACAATCCATATATTCTTTACCAGTCTTAAGCTTACTTCACAAAGTATATCTCTGATCTAACACAATCAATGCAGTAACAGTATGTCAGCTGACAATTAACAGAACATCAACCACAAAGACAATAAGATATATGTGGTTCACCCTCTCCCTAGGGCTACATCCACAAAACTATGTTTCTTGATTTATTAGATGAAAACATACAGTTCTATCTACACACTTAGTTGTTGATATGTGTCTCTTTCTCTCTTTCTCTTATGTCCCATCACACCCAGCTGCGCGGATGATCTTTGCACCAAACTGAAGATCTAGAATACTCTTAACAATAGTAATAAAAACAACATCCAACAATTGAGCCAACCTCTCAAATCTCCTAGACCTTTATTTATACATTACATTATTCTCGGACAACCTTAGATCGAAGTCTAGGTGTCAAAACCCTAGGTCCACTTGACCTGTGTTTTAAGGGCTTCGCCAGCCTATTCCTCCTTCTTTTTTGTGAGGTTCTCCAAAGCACACATTGATGTATTATTATTCTTTCTAAGTTGTCCACAATCCATCTTCTTCGATGCTTTGTCTTCCTTGATCTTCTCTTCCAACAGATAGCTTTTCCTTTACTTCTCTCCTTATTTTATGCTTCTTTACCCACTTCGACCCTTCCTCGGTCTATGTGCCTTCCATGTAATTTGAATTTCACCTTTCTTCCTTAATCTTTGCTTCCTTACATAAACAAAGGCCAACAGGCCCCCAACACTCACATGTGACTTGTCCCGAGTCACTGCAAGATTGAGCCTTCTATAGTACTTTGACTGCAAACTGCGCGAAGCAACCTGTGCTTTCTACTCTATCCCTCCCCATGTTGTGTAGATTGTATTTTCTATGTCTGGTACCCAGTTTCAATTGTACCTGGTACCTAGAACCCTCTTCCTTTTCTTTTACTGAGAGTTGTGAGGCAGTTGGTTGTCACAATACAGCTTCAACCGGCTCCCATTTACCAAGCCTTCTTTGCATTCTCCATTAAGGGTCTTCAACTGTGAAGCTCCTCCTTTTGTAACATAGGCAACCTCAAATGGTCCAATCCAATGTGTCCTGAACTTCCCTGGATGCTTCATGAACTTGTTGTCATATAACAATACCAAATCTCCTTGCTTAAATGCTTTCTTCTTGATGTGTATGTCATGGTAAGCCTTTTCTCATTATTTTTGTACCTGTTGATGAAATCCTTCAATGAACCTATCTTCCTCTAGTTCCAGCAACTGCACAAGCCTGTATTGAACAATGTCGATTTCATCCATGCCTGTAAATCCTGCAATTCTTAAACTAGGAACCAAATATTCTATAGGTACCATTGCTTCCAAGCCATATACCAACTTAAAGGGAGTCTATGTAGTTAAATTTTTTCAAGTAGTTCTATAAGTCCATAACACTGCTAGAATTATTAGATCCCAATCATCTTTTTTAACACCTCAAATATCAGTCAATGTTGTCTCCAAGATCTTATTGAAATCTTCGACTGTGCCAGTCTCATGTGGATGGTATGGGTTGCTCTTTTGATGGTGAAATTCAAATTCCTGAGTCAAGGCTTCAATAGTTTTGTTGATGAAATGTGTACCTTGATCACTCATAAGAATATTTGGGCATCCAAACTTGGTTATAATATCCTCAAAGATGAACTACACAGTTGTAGCTACACTACAGTCCTTAACTTTTCTTTCTTTTGCCCATCTGGTCAAATATTTTGTAGCAATGATGATGTATTGAGCTCCTGTGCGCTTTTCTGGTGGGTTAATAGGTCCCACAAAGTCAATATCTCGTTTCTCAAATGATTGTAATGTTAACTAAGGTGCTAAAGTCATTTCATCCCTTCTATAAGGCTTCCATGTCCTTTGGCAGGCATTGCAGGCTATATAGTAGTCCTTAGCGTCCTTGTGTAAAGTAGGCCACCAGAGGCCAACTCTGAGAACCTTCTGTGTTGTTTCTTTCCCTGTGTAATTTCCTACTGCAATGCCTTCATGTGCTTATACAAGAATCAATGTTCTTTTTGCCTCCATAACGCATCTCCTCAAGATCTCATCCGGTCCCATATTATATAACTATCCAACTATAAGTTGAAAGTCAGTAGTGTAAACTACCAACTATTTCTTCTGAATAATCATATATTCGTGAGGTGCCATTCCTTTGGACAGGAATTGAACTATCTCGGCGAAGTTATCATCGACTCTTTTCATGTCTAACAACTGTGCATCTATTAGTGTATCCTCCACAGTAGTAGGTTCATCTCCATGTTGTAACCTAGATAGGTGATCGGGTCCTTTAATTATTCTTCTTGGCTTGACCACGATCTCAAAATCATACTCCTGAAATAGTAGTATCCATCCGCATATTCTTCCCCCCAACACTGGCTTGTTGACTAAGTACTTCAATGCAGAATGACCAGTGAAAAAATTTCCTCCCAGCAAATAGTGTCTAAACTTCTACGGTGCATATACCATAGCCAAGCCTTCTCTCTCAGTTGTAGTATAGTTCCTTTCGGCTGTAGAAATATTCCTTCTAGCAAAGGCTATGGGGTGGTCAATCTCTCCTGCTCCTAGCTATGCTAAAACTTCTCCTAATGCAATGGACGAAGCATCGACATGAACATTGAACTCCTTACTCCAATCTAGAAAAACCAAGATAGTCAGAGTAACCATTTTCTACTTTAGTGTGTCGAAGCTCTGTTGACATTCTTTTGTCCATTGGAACTTACTATATTTATTTAATAGCTTATCCATAGGTGTTGTTATCTGTGCATAACCCTTAATAAAAAATTTGTAGTATCCAGTGTGCCCCAATGCAGTCCGCAGTTATTTAACTGAAGTGGGAGGAGGTAGATCGACAATGATAGCGATCTTGGAAGGATCTACCAACAACCCCTTCTTACACACAATATGCCCTAGCAACACTCCAAAGGGTGAGAAGAAAATACACTTTTTCAGATTCAGGGCAATATGACATTGCTTCACTTATCTAACATTAATATCAACCATTCAATATGATCTTTCATTAGGCTAAGAACAGTCCAATCATCAAAGTATGCTTCCAAGAACTTGTGTAAAATGTCCTTAAATGCTTTGAACACCACCCTAGAAAATATGGTTGGTGCATTCTTCAAGACAAAAGGAATCACAGTGTACTAGAAAGAACCCCATTATGTTGCAAATGTGGTCTTATGTCGATCTTCCTTAGCAATTTTGATCTGGTGATAACCTGAAAATCCATTTGTGAATGAGTAGACTTCATGTCCTCCTACATTGTCTAGAAATTCATTAGTAAAGGATGTAGGAAAGGGGTCATGTAGACATGCATCATTCAGTTTCCTTAGATCTACACAAATTATGATTTCTCTTGAATTCTTATCTTGGACCACCATAGGGCTAATCCATTCAAATTCTTCAATTGGTTCTATGATTCCTTCTTCCAACATTCTATCCAATTCAATCCTAAATTTCTTCTTATATTTGGGATTTATTCTGTAGGGTCTCTACTTGATGGGTCTTGCATCTGTTCTCAGAGGGATCTTCATTTCCCCCATGGTTCCTTTAATTCCCTTCATGTCTATGAACTTGGTTGGAAACAAATATTGATATTCATGCAATAGTTATGTGATATTGCTAATATTAGCATCATCCCAATAGTCTCCAACATTTTCTAACTTAGGTGTTTTCTCTGTTCCAATATTAACCTTCTTAATTTTAATGGGTTGTCCAACAAAGGGTAATTCAATCCCTAGCCCTTATATGTCTCTTTGTCCTTCAGTTTCTAAAATGTTTACATCCCTCGAGTCATCATCCTCATCAGCATTAATATTGTAGCAATCATGTAACTTCTAAAGAGGCGCAGTCCATTCATCTTTTTCTTGGTCAAGAGGGGGGTTAGGTGCCTCCTCAAAGACCTTGTGTCTTATGATTTGCAAATCATGATATATTGTAGGGTATTGACTTTCAAATAAGAAGGTAGATATAAATGTTTGAGTCATACCGTACCAATCTGTAGTGACGAAGCACAGTTCTGATTGAAGGTACCAGTTGATAGATGTAGTGTCTAAGGTGCTAATGAACTTGTGCATCCACTATTATTTAGGAATAATTATCCATGATTCCTCATAACTTCTCACAAGGTCCTTAGGAAAAATCTGACCTGTGTATCAAACTTTTCATCCGTCAGCTTGGTCTGAAAAGAGAACTGTCAACAAGGTGTGACATTGTACCCATTATGTGAAGTTCTTTTTATGTGTTCCCCACCATCTAGATAGTGTATCTTTCAATGCTTCATCCAGTGCCAACATCCTCTGTTGTACTGGTACAATTATCTCAAATTCAGCTAGAAATGTCTCTAAATGATTCAAACCATTGAATGTAGGAAGATTACTTACTTTTGTGCCAATCCAGGGAACTTCTTAGGTCAGTCTGGCACACCTCTGCATAGATACTTCATACATTTTGTTCTGCCAATTTTCCAATGCTTCCTCTGAATCTGATGAACATGCACTTTCACTTCACCAGTTGAGATTTCCATCTGTTGTATGATTAATGTAATCATGTTGTCTTGTTTTCAGTTTATATATGTTCTCTAGCTCATATGTGAGTTCTTCTTCTCTTATTAGTTATGTATATCTACGACCTTCATCAGGGTCAAGAGGTGCAATGACCTTAAGGCCATTACCTTCAAATGTCCTTCTTCTCTTCTTTAGGTCAACGACAGTCAAATTGTTGAAATCCCAATCAATTTCTAACAACGCAAGATAAGGACAACTATCATCAACAATATCAATCACTTTGAAGTCTGCAAATGTCCTTACCCCATCGATGTCTACAGGGATGTACTCTAGTCTTCGAAAGGGGATCACCGCCTGCTGATTAGCCATCCTGATCCTGATAGTAGAGTAAATCAATCTAGGTTTTCCCATCAGTGCCCAAGTCTACTTTGTCATAACATTTACTTTTGATCCCAAATCGAGGACCACATAGTCCATGTCATAGTCTCCAATCTGAGCACTAAGGTGCAATTCCTTGTTTGTCCTTCTTTTCCTTGATACTTGATTCATATCTCTACTTAGCATAGGATCTATTATTCCAATTTCATACTATCTTACCAGGTTTTGTATCTCCTGTATAGCTTTTTCATATTTAATCAGATTGATACAAGTATATAAAAATTCCATGAGCTTGCTTACCTCTTTTCCTTGTCGAGCGAGGGCATACTGATCAAATGTTGGTGGAATTTAACATTCCCTTACTTTAAGTTGTACCTGAGATGAAGAAGCTTGTTCTCCTACAAATTCTTTCCTTTCTTCTTCAAAATTATGCCTCTCCCTCCTTGGATCGAACAACTGTGCCTTCTTTGTAGCTCTTTTGATCCCTAATCCTTCTGTAATCTTTCTTGGAGTTGTCCTATCTTCTCCTGTAACAGTGCCCCCTCTAGTAGTAACAAGGACTTTGGGGTCTTCATCGCGAGGTTCCGCTGATATCAATTAGACTTGTTGGTTTCCTCCCCATCTCTCCTAAAGTTTAGCTAAAAGTACTGGACAATCTTCGATGACATGATCAAATGAGTTGCAGTAGTTGCAATTAGTGCAAGGGTTCTGACAATCCCTTTCCAAATTTCTTGGTTGTGCGCAGTTATAGAAAATAGTCTGACCTCTACCTCGACCCATACCTCCTCCTCGTCCTCTTCCTTTGAATCCACCAAGAGGGTTGAAGTTTCCTCTACCTGGGAAGTTGAACTACGCATTACTTCCTTCTTTCTGAGCTTCTCCTTGAATTTTGTATGTATCCATTGATATTTAATGCATGAGATTGTAAGCCCTACAATCCTTCTCATCATGCCCCATAGATTTACATAAGGTGCAGTAAAGATTGGTGGGTGTCTAGACATATTTTTGCATGTAATAACATTCACCAGGGCGGTGTCTAGTTCTACATACCTTGCACCAGGGTACAATGGTCTGCTTCAAGGTATTAGGTGCTCCAGAGGCCAAGTATTCATAAAATAGGGGACAATGCTCTTTGTCATGGCCCTTTGATTTACATATGATACACTAGATATATTCTCTTTTCTCTTTGCCTTTATCTTTCTTCATATCTTCCACCTATAAAGATAAGCTAGTTAACTGATTCAAAATCTGACTCATACCTGGACTGGATTCTCCTATATGGGTTGCTTCTAGTTTCATGGCAATCTCTAGCACTTTATCCTGTGAAGCAACCTTTTGTTGCATCAGAGGAACCCTAATGTGTGGCAGGAGGGAAGCGATGAACCATTCTTTATTCTATTCATTTGGAATCTGAAAACTTAAATGACCTGTCCAGGTATTAAACCTCTGATCAAATTCCCAAACAGGTTCAGCTATCTTTTGCTTGATCTCCTTCAACTCTGTAATACATTGTGACTCTGACTTAGGCTTTTTGAATTCTTCACTCAACACAGTCTTGATTTCATTCAACGGATTAGGTTGTTTGGGTCCTGAAGTAACTACATATACCATCTCAATGCGTGATCCCTCAAGGTAGTACTGAACTGAGCTCTCTTGAAAACCTTATATGACTCTCGGACAACCTTAGATTGAATTCTAGGTGTCAAAACCCTAGGTCCAAAACCCTAGGTCCACTTGACCCCTGTTTTAAGGGCTTCACCAGCCCGTTCCTCCTTCTTTTCTGTGAGGTTCTCCAAAGCACCCGTTGATGTCTTTTTCCACTTGCTGAGTTTTCCATGATCCATATTCTTTGATTATTTTTCCTCCTTGATCTTCTCTTTCAACAGATAGATTTTCCTTCACTTCGCTCCTTCTTTTCTTCTTCTTTACCCACTTCGATCCTTCCTCGGTCTATGTGCCTTCCGCGTAGTTCACACTTCACCTTTATTCTTTAATATTCACTTCCTTACATAACCAAGGGATAACAACCCATCTAGGCTTAGTGTTGAAACCATGGATCTGATACCAATTTGTGGTGTCCCCGGCCACCCTTTCTGGAGAAAACGCCACTAAATCAAAACCAAATTGTTCTGAAAATCGGTTGTAACAGACCTAGCCACCCATGCCAATCATGCTACTTGAAACTATCTATGCTCTAATATACATATATATATCTGATGCATTTTTAAACAAACATAACATTATCTTCATACACATATTCATGTGGAAGTGACAGTAATAAATACATGCAAAAAACATGGGCAATTTTGATAACATTATAACACATGTACAAGATAAACAACGTACAATTAACATAGAATTGGTACTTATATTTTTATGAGAATACCACCGACTGCATGCAGACCTTCCATGAACCTTCCAACCTTATACCATGTTGCTCCAAGATATCAGCAGTGAGTCACCCCCAAGCTGGGACTAAACTCCACCCAGGGAAAAGGAATCTTAGGCTAGGTTGAGGCTATGGGAAACTACACAATGCAATAGGAAGGATTCTCTCCAAGGAGCCTACTTATGACCACTTCTTACAAACTCTCATTCCCCACATCTAAGTCCCACCCTAGGAATATGCACCTTCATTGTTCCATATTCCATCAGATACTCCACTTCCCTTCCAAGGCTTCAACAATAGGTCAGAACAGAAATTATCAGAGCTCTGTAGCCGCTTCTAGACTCACTCCAGAAGAAATCACTTCCCCAGGAAACTCTCTCACCTGGAGAGAGTTTCTCATAGGCCTAAAAACCTGCTTCCTCAACCACAGGCCTGACACCCTACCTCGTCAAATCACAACAAAAAAATTGGGTAAGACAAGGGGTGGGTCAACAAATTACAAAGGCTCGTGATAGTAGAGGTTCAACAATGGTGGAAATGGATCTAGTTGTGTGCTTTTTCAATGCATGTGTGAACTGCACAAGGGATGGAAAGAATCCTAAGGATGAACTCATGTGGAAAAATAGCCAAACTGGTCAGAATGTTGAGAGCGAGAAAATTGTAAGAATGGTCAGACTGCAAAATCGTGAGAGAGCCAGAATTGTGAGAGTGAACCCCCACAACGATAAAAATTTCATATAAATTTGCATGCATCCTGGGTGAAACTTGGCTCTCCAGGAGCTCATTCCTCTACACTTGGAGTGTGTTCCTCTCCCCAAAGGAACTTAGGATAACTAGGTTTATTTCCCAACTTCAGTATTTTCATGAAATACATTATAATATTCCCTTGGGTTAATCCCTCAAGATTAGCCCCTCTTTCCTATCCTCTCAACCCCACCCCTTTCCCTATTGAGTGGAGCTTAGTCCCCCATAACTCTTTCTTTGTGGTCAGTCTACACACAGTGATGTATTTTATTAATAATATGCATAATTTCATATACAAAATCAGGCCCACTGGCCTTAGCATCTGGGCTCTCTGACCTAATAAACACATAATCCTACCAGCTTATAATTACTTGGCTCACTAGCCTATAAACATCATTACATTTCATAGGGGCTCGGCCTTGGGGTATTACATTGGGTGTGTTTAATGTCTTCTGTAATTGACATCCCTGAACTAAGGAGTCGGTGGTCTCTGATATTTTGTTTATCTAAGTACACAGGAAGGGTGCTAGGTTCGTTCTTATCAATATTTTTCCATTCAATGATCTTGTTGTATACATCCTGGGCCTTTTGGTACTTTTCCTACATGGTTTTCATTTGTAAGCCTAGTTTAATTTGATCATATTTATTCTTATGGATGTTTATTAATACATAAAAGAATTTTTTCTACATATCCTTGAGTTCCTCATTTTCTCTGGTGGATCCTTCTTTAACAATCTCTAGGAAAACAATTCATCTTTTAGTTTGTTCTGCAATTTTCTCAAGAAGATCATTATCCTATTTCAATTTCCATATTTTTTCTTCAATCTTCTCATTATATGTACTAATCTCGAATTGTTCACTCTTGAGTTTCACCACATATTGAGCTTGTGTGTCTTTGAGATTCTCAATCTCTTCTTGATGTAGCTTCTGGCTCATACTAATTTTCCTTTCAAATTCAACACTCATCTCCTTCTCTTTAAGTTGCAACTATTTCTTCAATTGTTCTGGATGTAGGCAATCTGTTGTTGTGACCTTTTTTTAATTCATTGGCCATGATATATCTGATAGAATCTATGGTAGCTTCCAGTTCAACTACTTTTTCTTTAGACACATATAGTGCCTTTTCCACTTCATGAACCGACATAACATTCTCACCAACAAATTCAGTAAGGATTGATGCTTCCTAAATTGTGTTTTCATTCAGGTATGGACCATATTTCTATTTGACGCTTCTTTCCAATGCCTCTTGGTTGAATTATTCTCCTTTCTTCCTCTTAGTATTCCTTTTATCAATGGATTTCGTTTCATGGCTATATTAATATTCACCTACAACCATTGTTGCTCCATGTATTCCTAATTCCTAGGAAGTGAAGGAAAGGTTACCTGGAATAACTGCCAGAGGGGTGCACTAGAGTTTGTTATCGCAATTTTGTTTAACTATGTTGATCCTTTTTCCTGGGATTTTGCATCATTTCTTTTCTCTTTGTCTTCTTTATTTTTCCCTTCTTATTCTTGAGCGGCTAATTTTGATTGTGTTGCATCTGCCATTTTCTTCTTCTCAAGATCTGTATTAGTTTGGGTCTGAGTTGATGTATCATATGTATTAGTTGAATTTTCTCCATGATTCATCTCTGAAAATGGCCCCTCACCTTTGTTCTTGTTTAATTTGGCTTTATTTTTCCCATCCTCTTCTGTCTTTCTCTATTGGTATCTTTATTTGGCCTCCTCATCTTTCCTTGCTAATTTTTCCTCCTTTTGTTTCTTTTCTTGTTCTTTAGCGTCCATCCTTTCTTTGTCTTGTTAGAGTAGGTATTTGAACCTGTTCTATTTTCAATAGAATATCTTCGTCTTTCTCTTTCTGAAATCATTCTTTTCCCTGTCCATTAAGGATTTTCTCTAACACTTCTTTAAAATACAAGGCTCCCTAGAAGAAGTCCTCTACAAATTTGGCTTCATGCAGAACTTGTGGTGCTAATTTGGCATCCATTATGTGGTCATATACCACATTTTAGGGATCATGTCCTTTATTATTCCCAATACGTAAACATATTTCTTTTAGAGTCTCAGCCTCCTTTTTAGCATGTTTTTTATTCAACAGAGTATATTGGTCTATATGGAGAGGGAAAATGGGCCAATATTATTTTTTCTTTGATAGGTAGGTAGTGGCTCCCTTTTCTAATGTATGGTATGCTATATCTCTCGGTAGCAATTTATTAGGGATGTATTTGGGAATAAAATGAGGTGGTCATGTGGCCCCAAATATCCTCACATAGGAATAGTATTTATTTTTATACCAGTCCCCTATTTCTCTCAAGGCTTTAATAGCTTCTGGGCATACCCTATGTGGATGAGACCTAAAGATATCTTTGTGCAAGGGAGTGAGGAAGTAATAACATATATCATAAATGTGTTATTTGTAGTTTTCCTCCCATAATTGAGATTAATAAACATGGATTGGTCTTTGATCTAAGCTCCAATCCCATTGAAAGCAGAAAATATATGAGATACACAAATTGCATCTATAAGGTATGTTGTCATATAAAAGCAAGGGTTTTTCATTCCTTCAGCCTCCTTAACTTGATTTACGATGTTGAAGGATAATATATTATCCCAAATGAATGTTTTTCTAGTCTTATCCATTGTGTAGTGTTACACACCAAAATGTCACAATTAAGTGTCACACCTATTTACGCCTAAGTGTTGCAAGTGTCATAAAGTTTCGTATGAACCTTACTAAGTGTCGCATGCAATTTTCTAAGTTTCACAAGACCTTGACACCATGAAAGAACATTTTTCACAACCCCTAGTCAATGTGGTGGAGAAATATATGATATGAAAGTCAAAATACTATGTGCATGTGAATTATTCATTATTATTCATAAAAATGAAATTAATTTAGTGCGATAATCCACCTCGCATTAATTTCTCTAATATCAAGGAGAAGTTGAGAATATCATGGATGGTTGAGAGATTTTCTAAAAAAAAAATCCTAATTTGTTGGATCTTGAGAGATATTTCCTCCTTAAAATCCTTGAGAGATATTTTCTCCCTAAAATCCTTGAGATATATTTTCTCCCTAAAAATATTGGATATCCCAATTTAGTGGATCTAGTGAGTGATATTCCCCATGGTGGTTAAGCCTCCAAATCTTATATAATGAGGGATTTCCATGGTTAAGGGGGGAATATTAGAGGTATCAAACATTTGATTCTGGAGGAAGCATTAGCATTTTGATGTCAAGATTCATGCAAGGGTTGGACGAGGAGAACTTGGAGAAGTGACTACATTGTCAAACATACTTTGTAAGTGCCTTCTTTCGATTTCCAATTAATATCAACTTGGCCTATTCCCTTCAAGTTCATGTGTTCTAAATTTTATTGTCCAATGTCATTTCAGTCTTCGTAGATAGATCTACTTTGTATAATCATTTAGAGTATAAGGAAGAGTACTTTTTCTAGTCTTTGCAGGATTCCATTTGCATTGAGGATCTTGGAGATCAAGCCTATGGATTGGAGCAATGAGGATGAACATGGAAACAAGGTACGCCACTTTCTTAATATCTCTTGATTGATTTGGTTATGTAGATATATAGGAAAAGTATCAACCACTTTTTCTCTTTTTTCTTTGGACCAAAGATAGGGATCTTGGTTCAAAGTGGAGCTTAGCCTGTCTGTAGGGTAAGATTTCTCACAACATGTAGGCCATTAGAAACCATTCCATATTGAAGTAAGTGTCAGTCTCCTCACCATAGAGCCTCCAAATCATGGAATTTAGGGTCATGTAAGGGTCCTTCATGTAGTTCTCTAGAACATATCTCTCTCCTTTCTTTGTCGACCATTCTTTGTCTACGAACCAATCATCCATTAGGGTTTCGAAGTCCTTGTGATCAACTCTGAATTTGTCCATGAACAATTCATCTAGGAAAACAGTGGGTTCCATGGTTTTGTATTGAATCTTGATGTCTTATGCCTTGAGATACACAATTAGAACACCTAAAGCGTTGAATAAAATCCTAATTTATTTTTGCAGGTGTGTGAAACACCACTTTCCAACATCATTGTAAGGAAAAATTTATGTATGAATAGCTACTTTGTGGATGCCACTTTTGTATATATTTGTGTACTCATCGATTTTTTCATCGTCGGGTGGTAATTTTTCATTATGGAACATGTCATAAATCTCATAGTATCTAGGATAGTGCTCTCTTTTTTCATGGCTACTGGTTTCGGTAATATTGAAAGAATCTTATCCTAGAACAAGAGTAGGCGCGACAACTATTTGATCTTTTTTATTTTTGGTTTGCATCTGAGACATTTTGTCACCTACATAAATTGTCACATAGAATGAAATTACTTCAACATCGAACTCATTATAGATAATAGTGATATTAAAAAATTTCAAAATACCTACATGGTACTCAAAAGCGTATAACTCATAGCACAATTTACCCAACTCTTTCAATAGTAAATCTTATGATTTTTTAGCGGAATTACAGGAAAAGTGAGGTTGATTATGTCTTAACAGGGTTATAATATTTTCCAAATTTCCTTAAACCCTTTGTAATTAATGTGGAATGTGCTATAGCTTTGAATTGGTGAGAATTGAATAATTCACCATAAAGTTTTCTCGCAGACAAATCAATGTTCATTAATTTTTTTTGTATCGTCGGGGTTAGTCGATAAGAATAGGAGTTCATTGATATCATCATCAGGATTTTGTAGAAAAAAAGGTTTAGTTGATAAGGATTGTGAGGCAAACCTCCAATGATGATGTATTTATATTATTATTTATGCTCGAAGAGTGTGCTAAGGGGTGGTGATAGGCTATGAGCTTACGGGACTTTATGATTCGACCACTTAGGGTAAATATCTCCCTTTGATTTTAGGATACCATGTTAAAAATGTTTATGTATTGTAAGGTCAGGGAAAAGGCTAACCTATAAAGGCCATGATGTTGTTGTCGAGCAATAGATTAATCTGGACCATTGAATCGTATTGGGGTTAGATTGTCGACAATGTTTTCTAAGTCATATCGTCATCAATGGGTTTCACATCGAGAACAAGAAGCATACCTATGAAGTCTCCTAAAAACAAAAAGGTTCCATCAAAAATAACAAGCCAATGTGAGATTACCATGTATGAATATAATGTTCTACGGTAGTCATATAAATATTACATTGTAATGCAATGGAAAGGTTGGGGCCCAACTAGTAAGTAGTACATTATTGTATCCCATGTAAATTTGGAAACCAATCTCATTTTT
>SNQJ01S0032931.1:31429-47010 GCA_010110895.2 Picea sitchensis
AAAAATCCTAATTTGTTGGATCTTGAGAGATATTTCCTCCTTAAAATCCTTGAGAGATATTTTCTCCCTAAAATCCTTGAGATATATTTTCTCCCTAAAAATATTGGATATCCCAATTTAGTGGATCTAGTGAGTGATATTCCCCATGGTGGTTAAGCCTCCAAATCTTATATAATGAGGGATTTCCATGGTTAAGGGGGGAATATTAGAGGTATCAAACATTTGATTCTGGAGGAAGCATTAGCATTTTGATGTCAAGATTCATGCAAGGGTTGGACGAGGAGAACTTGGAGAAGTGACTACATTGTCAAACATACTTTGTAAGTGCCTTCTTTCGATTTCCAATTAATATCAACTTGGCCTATTCCCTTCAAGTTCATGTGTTCTAAATTTTATTGTCCAATGTCATTTCAGTCTTCGTAGATAGATCTACTTTGTATAATCATTTAGAGTATAAGGAAGAGTACTTTTTCTAGTCTTTGCAGGATTCCATTTGCATTGAGGATCTTGGAGATCAAGCCTATGGATTGGAGCAATGAGGATGAACATGGAAACAAGGTACGCCACTTTCTTAATATCTCTTGATTGATTTGGTTATGTAGATATATAGGAAAAGTATCAACCACTTTTTCTCTTTTTTCTTTGGACCAAAGATAGGGATCTTGGTTCAAAGTGGAGCTTAGCCTGTCTGTAGGGTAAGATTTCTCACAACATGTAGGCCATTAGAAACCATTCCATATTGAAGTAAGTGTCAGTCTCCTCACCATAGAGCCTCCAAATCATGGAATTTAGGGTCATGTAAGGGTCCTTCATGTAGTTCTCTAGAACATATCTCTCTCCTTTCTTTGTCGACCATTCTTTGTCTACGAACCAATCATCCATTAGGGTTTCGAAGTCCTTGTGATCAACTCTGAATTTGTCCATGAACAATTCATCTAGGAAAACAGTGGGTTCCATGGTTTTGTATTGAATCTTGATGTCTTATGCCTTGAGATACACAATTAGAACACCTAAAGCGTTGAATAAAATCCTAATTTATTTTTGCAGGTGTGTGAAACACCACTTTCCAACATCATTGTAAGGAAAAATTTATGTATGAATAGCTACTTTGTGGATGCCACTTTTGTATATATTTGTGTACTCATCGATTTTTTCATCGTCGGGTGGTAATTTTTCATTATGGAACATGTCATAAATCTCATAGTATCTAGGATAGTGCTCTCTTTTTTCATGGCTACTGGTTTCGGTAATATTGAAAGAATCTTATCCTAGAACAAGAGTAGGCGCGACAACTATTTGATCTTTTTTATTTTTGGTTTGCATCTGAGACATTTTGTCACCTACATAAATTGTCACATAGAATGAAATTACTTCAACATCGAACTCATTATAGATAATAGTGATATTAAAAAATTTCAAAATACCTACATGGTACTCAAAAGCGTATAACTCATAGCACAATTTACCCAACTCTTTCAATAGTAAATCTTATGATTTTTTAGCGGAATTACAGGAAAAGTGAGGTTGATTATGTCTTAACAGGGTTATAATATTTTCCAAATTTCCTTAAACCCTTTGTAATTAATGTGGAATGTGCTATAGCTTTGAATTGGTGAGAATTGAATAATTCACCATAAAGTTTTCTCGCAGACAAATCAATGTTCATTAATTTTTTTTGTATCGTCGGGGTTAGTCGATAAGAATAGGAGTTCATTGATATCATCATCAGGATTTTGTAGAAAAAAAGGTTTAGTTGATAAGGATTGTGAGGCAAACCTCCAATGATGATGTATTTATATTATTATTTATGCTCGAAGAGTGTGCTAAGGGGTGGTGATAGGCTATGAGCTTACGGGACTTTATGATTCGACCACTTAGGGTAAATATCTCCCTTTGATTTTAGGATACCATGTTAAAAATGTTTATGTATTGTAAGGTCAGGGAAAAGGCTAACCTATAAAGGCCATGATGTTGTTGTCGAGCAATAGATTAATCTGGACCATTGAATCGTATTGGGGTTAGATTGTCGACAATGTTTTCTAAGTCATATCGTCATCAATGGGTTTCACATCGAGAACAAGAAGCATACCTATGAAGTCTCCTAAAAACAAAAAGGTTCCATCAAAAATAACAAGCCAATGTGAGATTACCATGTATGAATATAATGTTCTACGGTAGTCATATAAATATTACATTGTAATGCAATGGAAAGGTTGGGGCCCAACTAGTAAGTAGTACATTATTGTATCCCATGTAAATTTGGAAACCAATCTCATTTTTTCCTTTGTGTAGTGACGTGGCTTATCAAGGAAAGAATATCATCATCGACTCTAAGGAATAAATGAAATACATGTTTCCATAGTGATTCACTGACAACGACATTTTAAAGGTGGCTTCGTTGGAACTTTTAGATTTAAGAAATTATGGAGTGTCAGAGGTAAAGTGTCGACAATATTTGATCGAGGTCATATGAATAAGGATTTAGGTTTTATTCGTTGAGGATGATTTGTTCCAAAAAGGGTTTAAATCTCATGGGGACATGTAGAAAGGGTCTTATATGATGGACTTGAGTATTATTAACAAACTTTGCATTAAATTGGCTTCAATGACTGCATACAAACATCGATCGCATAATCAAATAACTATTTAGGTAAGTAATGTATAGTACCTTGTAAGATTTTGGTAGTATGGGAACCCATTAAAAATCGATAGCTTTAGTGGGTTTTTGTGTGTCTCACATCACTACGCAAGAAGATAAGGAAGGAAAAATAATTGTGTTATTCCCATTCATATTCTATCCTACACTAGTTGAAAAAGGACTATGTGAAAGCATAGTGCCAATGTAGCCATTAAAGAAACTCCAAACCTGGAATCACATATTCATAAAAAGTTAATAGTAGAAATTGGAGTAGTAAGTGTTACACATCAAAATTCCACACTTGCATATAAAGTGTCACAAGTGTCGCACGTGGTGAAAACATCATGTTTTAAGTGTCACAAATGTCGCATGTGGTGAAAATGTCACATTCTAAGTGTCATAAGTGTCACAGCTAAACCGTATCAAGCATCATAACATGCTTCATGCACTTTTTGTAAGTGTCACAACTCAATCGACGCCTTATAAACATTTTCCATGACCTCCAAATCATCTTAGAGAGAAAGTCCCCATCATTGGCAATCGAAGCACATCTTTTCCTTGGAAAATTAAACTTATTATTGATCATTTATGAAGGGTGGTGCCCCCCTGGCCATACTGGGGGAGTTCCATGGTGCCCCCTCTACCATGTTAGGGGATTACCATTGCTAGGATGGCACCATGTCTCTCACTAGGGGGGAGGGCCATTCTTGTTGAGGAAAAAGGGGGATTTTCTCCACCAAATTCTATGGGACAAATATCTCAAATTGGGTTAGTTATGTTTGACCCTCATGCTTGGGATCCACCCTAGGATCTGATCCAAACCTCAATGGTCTCTCTCCTTGTCCATATCCCTCATTTTTTCATAGTAGTTGTACTTCCCATGCCTATAATTTAAAAGCATTTCCATGGGGAAGGAGGAGGAGAACTTTATTTTGATAGCATCGTTATTTTGATATTTTATTTTTCATGCAAAGGGTTGGATGAGGAGAACTTTAAGGAGTTGTTGCATCTTCAAACTTGGATTATAAGTATTTTCTTTTGGTTCTCAAATTAATATACATGGCCTATTTCCTTCAAGTATGTGTATTTTTGCATATACTTGTCTATTGTCATTCAATATTCATAGGCATATCTATTTAGTTAATTATATTGAGTGGAAGGAAGGTATCTTCATTGTTCTTTGCAGGATCAAGGAGCTTAGGAATCAAGATCAAGATTTGGGGCATCAAGGACAATCATCAAAATAAGGTATATCACACTTTTATTCTCCTCTTTTAACTAGCGAAATTAGATCTGAAAGGAATATAGTAACCATTTGTACTTTTTTGTCTTGGTAACAGGGGTTTGATAATCCAAGGGAGATTTCACTTGTCCACAGGGGAAATATTCCATAATAGAAATTGGTGACTCCACTGGGGAGGGACTTTGAATATTATTTCCTTGGATCTTCTAAATCATTTTCCCATCACTAGGTATTAATTGATGTTTGATTATGAATCAATTGCCCTTTTCATTTACTTCATTGAAATCCTTACAGAGCCTTTGACTAGTTTTCCCTAAGTTTTTAGCCTTTTTTCATCTTTTTGCAACTTTCTTTGGACTGGCCCTCCTCTACAATGGACACCAAGGCTCCACTGTCATACTAGATCTCCCCTGAAGCTCTATAGGGAGTGCCACTCCCCCCTGTCTCCTTGAGGACAAGAGTTCCACCCTCTCATTTCAGTCAAAATATTCAGGTCTGCCAAGTTCTACTCAGTTATGTTGATCAATAGTTTTTAATCCAGGAATATTGCATCTGGTTTTGGATTTTTTGAGCTCAAAGAATTGTTATTCATATTTGTTTGAGCTTGCACATTCTTCCTAGATTTTGAGATTGGTTTGTTTTACCTTTCATTGCTTTCATCCTTGCCTCACAAGATCATCAGTCATTTGCCTAATTGGAAGGGCCTGCAAGGGTATGTTGGTCATTGAGTTTCTTATCAGTCTTATCTTGATCGAATGAATTGAAACTCGATTGCTTTCCACAACCTATCTTTGATACCATTTCTTGTTGCTCACTTTTCAAATATTATTGAGTGTGTTTTTATTGATTTCTCGACTTTCTTGGATCTCTGTTTGAGTGAGTTTCATTCTCTTTTGTTTCTTTTCTGAGTATCTTTGTTTTATATATATCGTTCTAAGTTGTGAACTTTTTCATTATTAGTGAAAGAATGAAGCATTAGAAGCACTTCATTGTTTGCATCTACAAATCAAACAAAGAAAATTTGCAAAATTATACATGCATTAGTCTTGGAAATTAAAAATATTTTCTTTTGATAATTTGGTGAATGTATGAATTCTTGTTTGGAAATGCAATTGCATTAAGTCTTTGCATTATATTAAGTGTTTTCTTAGTGACGAAAAGAAAAGAAGCTCTTCTCCTTCCCATAAATAGAATTTCATCAAAAAAGAAAATTGCATCTCATTATTTTTTCCTTCTTTTGGAGTCGAGTCTTAAAACATCATTAGTTTCACTATCATTCACCCTTGAGTAGCGAAAAACCACAAAAATAAGCGCTAATTAAAATTGATCTAGAAAATTTTCTTTTTTAGATCTTTACACCAACAATAGACTAGGAATATAGCTTTGGAATAGGCTATGAGGTTAACTCTCCAAAGCATTAAAGACAAACATAGAATCTCGTGATAGGGAGAGAAAATCCAATTTTTGTATAAGCATAGTTGAGATCCCCCTCTCATACATGGGTTAAACACAAGGTCATGTGTAGTAGAGAAATGGAGATTGCCCCTCCGAGGCTTAACCAATCATAGTGAAACAATTGTATATTGGGGGTTCTTCCTAAGAATCAGTTGTTTTCATTTGGTCTTAGAGATTTGTGAATCTTGAACCCATTTGGGGTCTTCAGGATTTTACCATTCCAATTGTCCTCAGTTCTCTTGAAGAATTTTTGAATTGATATCCTGCCCATACGTTCAGACCTAACTGGTAACTGTACCTTCCCAGAGGTTGAATGCAATTTGGTAACCTTAGTATCCATAAACTTTAGGGTCTATACATGAGATGACGACGAAGGGAAGTCTTTGTTGTACCTGGATCAGACGTTGGTCAAAATCAATCATGCTCCTTGGAGGGTAACCCATGGGTAAAACTGTGAGGGAAATTTCACCAAGGCATAAGTATGTTAAGAAATTCGCCAACATAATTGGTCCACCTGCTCAATCCTAGCCTCTTCTCACTTTTTTCTTGTGATGTTGGATTTCATCACCAACTAGTACGTTCATTGGGAGAATTCATTTTTTTTCCTGTTGGCTTTCTAGATTTTTAGCGAGTGTTGTTTATTCACCCTATTTTTCCTTATGATTGGTATTGTGGCTGAAAAAGGTCTTCATTGAGCACGTAGGATTCAAGGGTTTCCTCTAGAAGGATACGAACCCTTACCTTCTAATTCACCTCAAGACACTTTCCCTGAAGAAGTTGAAAACTATTCGGACACTGGGAGTGTTGCTACTCCTTTGATTGAACATCCCGAGGGGGAAATAGTAATAGTTAAAGAAGGTCTTATCCTTCCTATTAACCCGACATTTACCGACCCTCTTTATCCACTTCTTCTCCGAGTAGAATCTTCAAGAAATATTGTAGCTGAAGATTATATGAGATTACCATCAACTCCATTTGGACAACTTGACATAGAACCAGAAAAACCCAATCCAAATGAAGAATATACAACCTCTATCCACTCTACTGAAATGGTAGATCCACATCAAATTCATGTTCATCTTATATGGATAACTCCATCAGGTCATGATCTTTATGAAAAAATCAATTTTAATCGACCACTATTTATTCCTCCACATACATATGTCACCATTGGTGCAAATGAAACACCATAGAGTCAATACTTTGACCACCCTGTTGTACCAACACTTAATACTGCTACCACGTCAGGAAAAATAATGAGTGATACAGGTCTTGTACTTCCTAGTCATTTACAAAGTACTATTATGGTTACACCAATGACGCATCTTCAAGCAACAACTTCTTTCAAACCACAGAATCATGTTGGGACACCTTCCCATCATATAATGAAAAACCATGCCATACAACAAATTCCTACTAGGGAGAAATCCTCCATTAGTTGAAAAATCCCTACCGGAGGGAAACCTTCATTCAGTGGAAAAATCCCTACCTGGGGGAAACCCTCATTTCGAGGACAAGTCCCAGTTGTTACCCAACCTATGGAAAGAAGGAAATTTCCAAGTTATTTTTTCGGAAATGCACAACCATCCTAGGGACCTCCCCAAGGAGGATCTTTTAATCCACAACATCAGGGAGGATTTTCAAATCCCAACCGACAAGGAGGATCTCTAAATCCTAATCCTTTCAGACTATATTATGGACAACCATTCCCAAGCGTCTCGAATCCCACTTGGGGTTCTCAAGGACAATCATTTTTTCCTCCATAGGATCAAATAGATTACCCTCCTCATGGTCAATCAGGATACCCTCCCCAAAGTAAAACCGATTACCCTCCTCAGGGTCAAACCAGTTACCCTCCTCAGGGCCAAACTGGTAATCCACCCCAAGGTCAAACTAATTAACCCCCCTTGGTTGCAATGGTTATCCTCCTCAAGGTCAAATGGGTTTTTCCTCACCTTTTACCCAAGTTCCTCAACAAATGAATATTACTTTTACTGGCCAAAATCCACGTATGGGAGGACTTTCTAGTTACAACTTTCCACCAAAACCAGTTTAAAGTCCTAATAGTGTCTCCATGCCTCACCAGTATCATCCTTAAAGTAATCGACACTTACCCTTTTTGGCTACTTTAGATCTACCAAACCTGTCGATATTGAAAAATGATCCCATATTGCACTTCCCCTTCTCGCCAATAATTCTCTCCAAGTTACCATCCAATATTCCAAAATTTGATGGTAAACATGGAGAAGACCCAAATAACCATGTTGTGACATTTCATCTATGGTGTTAATCAAACTCATTGATGGATGACTCTATTCGTTTACTCCTTTTTAAGCATACTTTTACAGGCTCAGTGGAAAAATGGTACATTGAATTACAACGCAAATATTTTCAAGATTCCAATTCACATGCAATGGATTTCCTCACCCATTTTCAGTTTCTGATTAGATACGAAACCAGAACATAACTTTTGACCTCCCTTCGTCAGACTAACTCTGTACACATTTCTGATCATATTCATGAGTGGATACGATGACATCAGTTGATCAAAGTTTCCATCCCTAACCAATTATTGGCAGAATGGTTCACAAAATCCATGTCACCTCCTATTGCTCGTGATGTGGCAATGGGAGGTGCAGTTATAGAAGAGGAAGTTATTTCTCATGCAGAATATCTAGATCTGGTTTATTCCCAATCTGGTACTTTGTATGAATTGATCCCCAATTCTCCCCATACATCAATCGATCCATCCAAACCATCCTCTACCACTCATTTAGGTGGTGTTATTGGTTCTGTCAAAACTCAACCTGCCTCACAGTCGACTGGTACAAAAAATCAATCAGTATATACCCTGACTATAGTGTAGACTTCTGTCCCATCAAATTCCATGCCTACTAAAGTTTCTAAAGTAAATGTAGTTCAATCTACTTCACCACCATAATCGGGGCATAAAAGGAAGACTAACAATAAATCCAAGAAAAATACTAATCAAACATAAAATACAAAAAAACTAGCACAACCACCTGCAGCTGAAAAGAAACCACAACATAAACTGAAATTTCCCTGTCTCATATGTGCTAAATATCATTACACAAGAGACTGTCCCCACCGGGAAGAAGTATCAAAATTATTTAAAGGAAATTCCCAACCCGTTCTTTTGATACATCCTTTTCCACAGTAGCAGTCATTGGTTGCACAAAATCCTACACCTCCACAAGGAGGAAACGCAGGTCATCCTCCTAAAGAGGATGCTTCCTCAAGTGCACATATTTACATGTTCAACGATATATATTTGACCACCAGGACTACGACATATGACACACCTCCAAGGAAACCCAGTAAATAAATTGTAACTAATGGAACCGTGATTGATTCACCTTCCACTTATGTTACCCCTCCCTATGGACCTCTCCAGATTGAGAAACTTACCTTTGACTCTATCTTATTTTCTCCCAAGAGTACTATCTAAAAGTCAAAATTTAATCCTAACTCTCTTAATGCCCAGAACTACAACATTGTTGAAGATTTGGCACAAGCAACTTGTGCTATGTCATCTCTTGAAGTTCTCCAACACTGCCTTAACCAACGTAGGACCCTCTTTGTAGCCATTGGAGCTATAGATATTGTAACTTCCCTAGCCTCCTAAGCCAGAAAGCACCACTAAAAAAGAAACTGCTCTGTTAAAACTTTGATACCGATTTGTAACACCCCCAACCTTCAACTGGGAAATGCCACTTAAAATAGATACAAAACAGAACTTCTCACTATGTTCTGATAATCAAGTTGTCAATACCTAGGCATAAATATGTTGGGATATGGAATACAGAGCTCTTTGCGGAACATCATACAAATAAAACTTAACGGTCAATTACATTATGCTACTACATAGATAAATACGGAAATAATAGTAGGCCTATTCATACATCATATACATGCCCGTCTCATAATTATAAAACATGTACAAATACACATCATGCAATGAACACATAAATGGTACTTATATTTTATAAAAGACCACCAAATACTTCTAGACCTTCCATGAACCTCCCAGCCTTAGACCACATTGCTCATCACTCTCAGTTGTGGTTCACCCCCAAGCTGGGACTAAACTCCACCTAAGGTAAAGGAAATCCTAGGCTAGACTGAGACTATGGAAAGTTGCACAATGAAATAGGAAGGATTCCCTCCAAGGATCCTACTTACACCCACCGTTCACATACTCTCATTCCACACATGTTTGTCCCACCCTGGGAATATACACCTTCATTATTCCACAATCCATCATTTTCTCCACTTCCCTTCCAGGGTTTCAACAACAAGTCGGATCAGGAATTATCATAGATCTATAGTTTTTGTTGGACTCCCTCCAGGAGAAAGCACTTCCCCAGTAATCTCTCTCACCTATAGAGAATCTCTCATAGGCCTAACAACTTGCTTCTTCATTCCTCGGGCCTGACAACCCACCTATTCAACCATAGGCCTGCCAACCTGCTTCTTCTTTCCAGCTTCTAAGTCAAACAGGTAACCATAGTAGAAAAATCAGGTATCGGTTCTAGTAATTACAGTAAGCCACACCAATCCAGAGAAAAACATGGGTAGCAACAAAAAAATGGTTGGGGCACAATATGGCTCAGGCCAAACCGGTTAGCTTCACGAGTTTGCAGGTTTCATAGGTTGTAGAGGTCAATGATGGAGGAAATGGCTTATTGAATGTTCAGTCTGAGTGCATGTGTGAGTGGGCATTATGGAAAGAATGGTCAGTGAAACCCCACAATGACAGATTTTCCCCCATAAAATTGCATGCGCCCAAGTTGACACATGGCTCTCTTGGGAGCTCATCCCTCTCCACTTGGAGTTTGTTCCTTTCTCCAAAGGAACTTAGGATAACATGGTTATTTCCCAACCTTAGTATTTTTAGCAAAATATATTATAATATTCCCTTGGAAATAATCCTTCTAGCTTAGTCCCCCATAACTCTTTCTTCATGGTTAGTCTACACGCAACGATGTATTTTTATTAATGATCTGCATAATTACGTATACAAAAATAAGCTCACTGGACTTAGCATCTAGGAGCTCTGACCTAATAAACACATAAGCTTCCCAGTTTATAAACACTTGTGATGCAGGGGCATCGCAAGCAGCCAACCAAGCAAGCATGAAGGCAAAAGACAGCTGGAAAGTGCAACATACATTTTGCACGTTTTGGAAATTTTTTTGAAGCATTAATGTAATGGTTAAAAGGAAGCGTACTTGCATATTTTAAATAGATCATGAGCGATTCGCTCTCATCTATAGGAGGTAGAGGCATTTATTCCCAGTTAATGAAAGTAGGTAGATTTAAATTCCAGAATTGATAGTTTTAGGAACAGGAGGGAAAATGACTATAGACACCCTCATCTTTGTATCATTGTATCAATAAGAATTAGATCAATTAAGCACATTAGCATAGAGAAGAGGAGAGATGTAGCAGAGAGTTGTAGAGAAGAACCCCATGTACAGGAGCTTTGAATTAATATATGAAGCTTTGATTCAGACTCATGGTGTTATGATTCTTTCTGTGTATACATGCTAATCGATTTGCTTATGGTTGTTTTATCCTCTCTGTCATGCATTTGTTGTTATGATATTTAAGTATGATTTCTTGTTAAATGTTTGAAGTATGAGAGAGAGAGAGAGAATGAGTTTAAATTGTTTCTCTTCCTGAGTGAGAAGTTCCTGCAAGGAGTGCAGTGAAACATCCGCAAGGAGTGCGTTGACGAAGGCTCAGAGTTTATCTCTGAAAGATCAGGAGGGATACTGTTGTTCTCATTTTAGCATAAGTGCAATACAAGCACAGAAGCCATGCAAGGTTTGCGCAAGCTGGTCAAGACCATAGAACTTATCAACAAATTCTGAGAGATTGAAGGACTATTGTTGTAGAGAAAGTGCATAGAGTCGTGAGTTCAAATACCCAGAAGCACTTGAAGGATTGCCGCAAGGAGTGCGTGCAGGATTTCTTTGGTGACTTGAAGTTGTCAGAGGAAAGATCAGAAGGGCTAGGGCCTTTGAATCATTCAAGAGAAAGTAGGACTCTCAAGTTGTTGTGCAGAATTCACGTCCCATAGAAGAATCGCAGAGTCGATTTTGAACCAGAGGTTCTTGAGGAGGAAATTGAACGGTAGGAATTCTCCGAGGAGAACTCTAGAAATCACGAGGACTGTAAGATCCAGAGAAGTTACAAGGAGGATAAGGAGGGACGAATCCATCACTCTGGTAACAAGAGCCAACGTGGACTGTTGATTTTGATCACTGGACCGTCGATATCATTTCGGCATTTCGGGAGTTGTAAGTCCGAAGTGTGGATGGAACCCTTGGTCGTTCGAACTCCCGAAGTGCAAAGTGGATTATCGCATGTGAAGGCGAAGAGAAGAAATTTCGGCATTTCAGAATTTCAGAGTTTAGAATTTTGGAGGTCCTGAGGACAAGCGATCGGGACACAGCAGAGTGGAAGACCCGAAGTCACAAGTCACGACAGAATTTGATGTGAATTTCGGGATTTCAAAAAATCGGCATTCCCGTTGACAAGAATTCGGGCTCTTCACATGAGAACCCCCGAAGTTGCGAAACATGAAATAGTGTGAAGGGGTGTTTCAACAATTCGGTGTTTTGGGGTTCGGGAACCCGAGTGGACAATGGTCTGGGATCGAGAGTCTTGGACTCCCGGTACCCGAAAGTTTGAAATCACGCGGGCCGTCAGATCGAAGGGAGGCGTATAGCTGTTGATCCCGTTGGAGATATTTTTTCGGAGTTTAGGGTTTGTGGAGACCAGAGAATCGAAAGCCTTACATCAGGACTCGCGGAATCGCGAAGTTTGAAACTCCGAAAGGGGAAAAAGTTCTTATAGAAGCCATCCTTTTTCTCTTGTATCGGGTTTTTCACCTTTTCGAGGTTTCAGACTTTGCGAATTCGTGAATCCTGTTGTCGAGGTTCTTGACCTTTCCACCTTCCGAAACCTGAAATGTCGATATTCCCGAAATGCTTGGTTGCATCATCCTACACAGTTGTATCGCATTTCGCCACTTCAGGAATTCCGGAACAAGGAATCCCGACCTCTTGTCTTCACAACTATCGAAATGCCGAAACCCGAAACGTTACTCCCTTGCTTGAAAATTTTCATGGACTCATGTTCATGAGTTCTTGCACGGTCTTCCCATGCTTCTGAATTTCTTCTTCATCCTCCCAACTGGCATCTTCAACTGGATGTCCCTTCCATTTGACCAAGTATTCAAAATACTCTTTCCTCTTGGTCTTCCTACTGACCCTCTTATCAATTATACCTTCCATCTGTGGCTTTGCAGCTATAGGCATTTGTTTGGTCCACTAAACTCTTGTCTGCTCATTCTCTGCCTCTGCTTCTTCAACTTTGTAAGGGTACAAATCTGAGATGTTGAATATCGGTGAAATTCCCATCCCATCGGGTAATTCGATCTCATATGCATTTGCCCCAAATTTCTTTACGATCTTGCATGGTCCAATCTTCTTCATTTTCAGTTTGTTATATGTTCCCCTTAGGAACCTTTCTTTCCATAGATGTGCAAGAATCAAATCACCAACTTCAAACTGAATTTCTCACCTATGTTGATCTACTCTGCGCTTGTATTCTTGACTCGAGTTTTGCAAACGTTCCCTCACTTGGCTGTGAAGTTCCTTCATTGCTTTTGCAAAATCCTCTGCACTGGCACTTCTAGTTTCATTCTGTTCTGAATCCTTTAATTTAGAAACTCCCCTTGGTTTCATTCCATATACAATTTGGAATGGAATATGCCTTGTGCTTCTATTGATTGAATCATTATAAGCAAATTCTGCCTGTGGCAGAATGTGATCCCACTAACTGTGGTGTTCAGTCACTAGGCTCCTTAGTAAATCTCCCAAGCTTCTGTTTACAACTTCTATTTTCCCATCCATATGAGGATGATAAGCTGAGATAAAAGACAAACGTGTCCCCAGCTTCTTCCATAAAGTCCTCCAGAAATTTCCCACGAACTTGGTGTCTCGATCTGAAACTATACTTTTTGGTAAGCCGTGAAGTCTGACAACTTCTTTGAAAAACAGGTTCGCAATATGAGTTGCGTCGCTAGTTTTATAGCATGGTATACAATGTGTCATCTTTGAAAATCTGTCTACCACCACAAATAATGAATCAAATCCTCTTTGCGTTCTTGGCAGCCCCAATAAAAATCCATGCTCACTGCATCCCACGGCCTCTCTGGTATGGGTAATGGCTGGTATAACCATGTGTTTTGCCTTTTTCCCTTTGTGTGCTGGCAAATTATACATCTGTCCACAAATATGTTGACATCTGTCCTCATCCCTGGCCAAAAATATGAGCCATTTAATTTTGAGAATGTTTTTTCATGACCGAAATGTCCGGCCAATCCTCCACTATGTTTTTCTTTCAGTAGATTCTCCATCATGGAGCATTTTGGAATACATAACTGATTGCCTCTGAATAATAATCCATCTTGGATCATATATTCGGTCCATTGGCTTCTGTCCCTGAGAATTGGATTCTCAGATGCCTCATACGCTTCCGTAAAATCTGGGTCATCCTTGTACATTTCTTTGAGGTTATCAAAACCCAAAGTTTTGACTCTAAATTCCTGGATCAGCAAACATTTCCTGCTCAAAGCATCAACAACTTTGTTAGTAGTTCTAGAAATATGTTTAATTACAAAAGTAAAATTCTGCATGTATTCAACCCATTTTTCATGTTTTTGGTTCAACTTTTCCTGTTGAGTCATGAATTGCAAAGCACGATTATCACTGTACAAAACAAACTCTTTAGGAACCAAATAATGTCTCCATTTCTTCAGTGCTTGTATGACTGCATAGAATTCCTTGTCATATATTGAATATTTAATCTTTGCTTCATTTAGTTTTTCACTGAAGTATGCGACTAGCCTGCCGTCTTGGCTCAAGACCACTCCAATTGCAAATCCACTAGCGTCACACCTGACCTGAAACGTCTTACTGATATCTGGAAACACCAGAATTGGTTGTTCAGTAATCCTCCTCTTTAGCAGGTTGAAACTTTTCTCTGCTTCTTCTGTCCAGTGAAAAGACTTATGTCTTTTCTTCACCGTGTCCATCATCGGTGAGCTAATTCCGCTGAAATTTCTGATAAATTTCCTGTAGAAACTAGCCAATCCATGAAAGCTTCTAACTTCAAATATACTCTTCGGCGATGGCCAATTCTTAATCGCCTCTACCTTATCCGAATCCATTTTCATCTCATCTGCGGAGATAACAAAACCCAAATAAATGAGTTATGTCCTCATAAATGTTGATTTCTTCATATTAATCAGTAACTTCTCTTGCTATAATCTCCTCATCACTGTAGCCAAATGCTTCAAGTGCTCTGTTTATGTTCTACTAAAAATCAGTATATCGTCAAGATATACAATGATGAATTTTTCTTATGAAATCCTTCAGGACTTCATTCATCAATCCCATCAAAGTACTAGGTGCATTTGTTAAGCCAAATGGCATAACAAGCCATTCATACATCCCTTCATTTGTCTTGAATGTTGTCTTCCATTCATCACCTTCTCTCATATGAATTTGATGATATCTACTTTTGAAATCAATATTTGAAAAAAAAATTGCTCCACCCAAGCAATCCATCAAGTCATCCATCCTTGGCAAAGGAAATCTATATCTAATGCTAATCTTGTTGATTTCCCTCGAGTTTGTGCACACCCTCCAGCCTCCATCTTTCTTTGCGCTGAGCACTGTCGAAACAACACATGGACTCAAGCTCTCTCTAACCAACCCTTTGTCCATTAAATCCTGGACTTGTCTCTTGACCTCTTCATTCTCCTGTGCCATAAATCTGTACGCTGCTTTGTTTGGTAAACTAGCTCTAGGTATAAGATCAATATGATGGCTTATACTTATGATAGGTGATAACGAATGAGGTAGTTCATCCACTACTATATCAGCGAACTCTCTCAACAACTTCTGGATTTCCTCTGGCAAATCATCCACTCTTGTACTGGTTAAAACAATTCTAGGCTTCCTGACCATGATGAATTGTGTATCTTCCTTCTTCTTAACCTCCTTAAGAAGTTCCTTCCCACTCATGAGAAGTACATTGTTGCTCACTTCTGGTTTCGTTTCTTTATCCTTAATCGGCAACAACATGTGAGTTCTCCCATTCTTCTCCAGGGTGTATGTGTTCTTTCTCCCATCATGAATCACATTC
>SNQJ01S0032931.1:47060-57290 GCA_010110895.2 Picea sitchensis
ATTTACCTGATGTCCTTTTTGTAGCCACGAAACTCTGTACGGGCTTGGATGTTCAATAGTCTCTAGCTTCATATTTTCTACCATCTCTGGAGAAATGAGATTGTCTATGCTACCACTGTCCATGATGACTTTGCATACCCTGTCTTTGGTCTTGCAAGCAGTCCGAAAAAGTCTATTCCTTTGGGTTGGGTTCTCTGCCTCCTTCTCTGGCGTTAAGAGAACTTTTCTCATCATCAGTTATCTTCCACCCTCAGCATCTTCTACCTCAACATTCCTTCCTTGTGCTTCGGCAATGTGAGTTTCACCTCCTTCTTTCTTTCTATCTGGACATTCATAGGATTTGTGTCCATTTTTTCCACAGGTAAAGCATTTTATTTCTCCACCTTTTCCTCTTCTTCTTCATCTGGTTCAAGGAAAAGTATTTATATCAGCATACTTTCCTCTTTGTGAGCTTCCACCTCTCTCAGTTTGAGTTTGAGGTTTCTTCCACTCTTCTTTAGGTTTCTGATTTTTCTGATTTTTGTCTTAGGAAATTGTTTTTCCTCTGGCTTGACTTCTACCTCGGCCTCTTTGACCTTGCTTTCGGCTCAGCTTCTCTTCAGCTTTCAGAGCCATCTGATAAGAATCCTCCACATTTCTAAGGGTCATCATGCTCATCTCGTCCTGAATGTTATATCTTAGACCATTCATGTACCTGGCAACTTTTTCATCATCACTTTCCCGATGACCTTCTCTGATGTTTATCTTGTAGAATTCCTCAGTGTACTCTTTCACTGACATCAGTTTCTGTCTCAAGTTTTGCATCCTCCGAAACAGAGTAATTTGATAATCCTTGGGTATGAATTTTGCCTTCATCTTCGCAACCATTCTATCCCAATTCTCTATTTTCTGCTTGCCTTTACAGCGTCTGTCAGCCTGCAGTTCATCCCACCATAATGCTGTATGCCCTTTAAGTCTTCTAATAGCATGCTTGACCTTCTTGTCTTCCTTGACATCCTCATAGTCAAAATATTTATCTAGAGCTCTAATCCATTCTAGAAGCTCATCAACATCCAGGTTCCCTTCATACACTAGAATGTCCATTTTTGCTCTGGCACCTATCCTAGCAACAACCCTGAATAGGTGTTCATATGCTTTCCCTCCTATTGGAGTTGGTCGAAATGAACAAAATCGATCTCTTTTGAGATCATTTCATCAAACCAATGCAACTTATTATATTTGTTTATATTAGGAAAGTCTATTTATTATATTAGGTATTAGATAGTTATTATATTAGGTATTAGATAGTTTCTTGGCCATATGAAATCCCCACTACGATGTTTTGAATCCTGATTTCTCCTCGTCGTCAACCCTTCCCCGCATCTTCCTAGTTCTCAGGGTGGGGGTCGACACTTAGAACCTTTACTGTAACCCTTACTATTAACTTTGACTATGCTACCTACACTTACCCTATACTTATGTGCATGCTATCCACATGGCATGGCGTCGTAAACCCTTGATAGACCGGCTACCTCAACTTAGAGGCACGGGCGTTCGATAACACTTGCTGAAAGGAAAGAATGAATCGTACTTGGGTAACACTATTTAGCTTCTCGGGACGGGCTTCCAGATAGATACTTGTTAGGAATTCAGACTGCATTGTTGCTGCTTTTTCAGCTGCAACTTCTTCTCCTTCATGTCCAGCTTCATCTTCACTTCCAACGTCGATGATATCCCCAGCGTTGACTATGTGCCTCTATGATGTCTCCATGGCATCAATCCTGGCATGTAGTTTGCGCATTTCTCTTTCCACCACTGGATCAGGCATTGGTCTGTCTCTCCTTCTCAGCGACATGGCTGAGAAATATTCTTATTTCCTCTGCTACAAAAAACAAAGAACTTTTTCTAGGCTCTGATACCACAACTGGCGCAGACCCCCAATCCTTAGAATCGAGGTCCGCATAGGATATTTACTACAACCACGTCAAGGGTTAACTGACCCCTTCGTTTAAGACACAAAGGACTTCGTATTTTGGGGTTTTGTGATCCCTAATGTCGAGCTTCTCGACTCTTCCACTTGTCGAAACCCGAAATGCCGATACGCCGAAATATCTGACCATGTTCTGCTCCTGTATCGGGTTTTTCTCCTTTCGGGGTTTCGGACTTCGCGATTTCGCGAATCTTGTTGTCGAGGTTCTTGACCTTTCCACCTTACGAAACTCAAAATGCTAATATTCCCAAAATTCTTGGTCGCGTCCTCCTACACAGCTGTATCGCGTTTCGTGACTTCGGGAATTCCGGAACAAGGAATCCTGACCTCTTGTCTTCACAATTACTGAAATGCTGAAACCCGAAACGTTCAGCAAAAGGCTGGCTTCTATCGAAACTTTTTCCCCTTTCAAAGTTTCAGATTTTGTGATTTCGCGAGTCCTAATGTAAGACTTCTGGTTCTCTGGTCTCCACAAACCCTGAACTCCGAAACAATATCTCCAACGGGATCAACGGCTATAAGCCTCCCTTCGATCTGACGGCCTGCATGATTTCGAACTTTCAGGTACTGGGAGTCCAAGACTCTCGATTCCAGAACACTATCCACTCGGGTTCCCAAACCCCAAAACACTGATTCTGAAATGCCCCTTCACACTATTTCATGTTTCACAAATTCGAGGGTTCTCATGTGAAGAGCCCAAATTCTTGTCAACGGGAATGTCGATTTTTTGAAATCCTGAAATTCACATCAAATTCTGTCGTGATTTGCGACTTCGAGTCTTCCACTCTGCTGTTTCCTGATCGCTTATCCTCGGGACCTTCGAAATGCCAAACTCTGAAATTCCAAAACGCCAAAATTTCTTCTCTTTTCCTTCACATGCGATAATCCCCTTTGCGCTTCGGGAGTTCGAACGACCAAGGGTTCCGTCCACACTTCGGACTTACAAATCCCAAAATTTAAAAATGATCTCGATGGTCCAATGATCAAAATCAATGGTCCACGTTGGCTCCTGTTACCAGAGTGATGGATTTGTCCCTCCTTATCCTCCTTGTAACTTCTCTGGATCTTACAGTCCTCGTGATTTCGGGAGTTCTCCTCGAAGAATTCTGATCGTTCAATTTCCTCCTCAAGAACCTCTGGTTAAAAATCGACTATGTGATTCTTCTCTGGGACGTGACTTCTTCACAACAACTTGAGCGTCCTACTTTCTCTTGAATGATTCAAAGGCCCTAGCCCTTCTGAGATTTCCTCTGACAACTTCAAGTCACCAAAGAACTCCTGCATGCACTCCTTGCGGCAATCCTTCAAGTGATTCTGGGTATTTGAACTCACGACTCTGTGCACTTTCTCTACAACAACAGTCCTTCAATCTCTCGACCTTAGTTGATAATTTCTATGGTCTCGACTAGCCTGCGCACACCTTGCACGGATTTTGTGCTTGTATTGCACTTCCACTGAAATGAGAACAATGGTATCCCTCCTGAGCTTTCAGAGATAAACTCTGAGCCTCCGTCAACGCACTCCTTGTGTATGTTTCACTGCACTCCTTGTAGGAACTTCTCACTCAGGAAGAGAAACAATTGAAACTCATTCTCTCTCTCTCTCATACTTCAAACATTTAACAGGAAATCATACTTAAATATCATAACAACAAATGCATGACAAAGAGGATAAAACAACCATAAGCAGATCGATTAGCATGTATACACAGAAAGCATCATAACACCATGAGTCTTAATCAAAGCTTCATATATTAATTCAAAGCTCCTGTACATGGGGTTCTTCTCTACAATTCTCTGCTACAACTCTCCTCTTCTCTATTCTAATGTGCTTAATTGATCTAATTCTGATTGATACAATGATACAAAGATGAGGGTGTCTATAGTCATTTTCCCTCCTGTTCCTAAAACTGTCAATTTTGGAATTTAAATCTACCTACTTTAATTAACTGGGCATAAATTCCTCTACCTCCTATAGATGAGAACGAATCTCTCATGATCTGTTTAAAATACGCAAGTACGCTTCCTTTTAACCATTACATTAATGCTTCAAAAACATTTCCAAAACGTGCAAAATGTATGTTGCACTTTCCAGCTGTCTTTTACCTTCATTCTCGCTTGGTTGGCTGCTTACGATGCTCCTGCATCAACTTGGCTTGCCATCCTATAAACATCATTACAATTCAGCAGGGGCTCATCCTACGGGTATTACAATCCCCTCCCCTTATTTATGCATTGTCCTCAATGCATCTTACTTACATAATATTCACAAGATTTCCAAAATTTTCAAAACGATGTGGGTATTCTTCCTACATAGCATCTTTATACTCCCAAGTTTCATCCTCAAGATCATACTAGGTCCATTGGACCTTTACAAGCCATATGGCTTGATTCAGGAACTGTTTGATGTTTCGGTCTAGAATGTGTACCGAATGCACTTGAAAAACGCTTTATTGCTCCACCTGAATCACATTCCAATCAATAAAATGATTAGCATCATATATATATTTATTAAGAAACAATACATGGAATACATTATGTATATACAAAGATGCATGCAATGCAATCATATAAGCTACAAGTCCAATCCTCTCTAGGATTTCAAATGGCCCACAATATCTGGCTACCAACTTGGAACAGTTTCCCAACTTTAGGAAACTTCTATTGTCCTTCACTTTAAAAAATACAATATCACCCATTTTAAACTCCCTTTGAGTTCTTCCCTTGTCAACATAGCTTTTCTTCCTGTCTTGGACAGCCTTTAAATTATGTTTTATCTTCAACATTTTCTCTTCCATTTCCTTGAGAAACTCTGGCCCAACCACTTCTCTATCAACTGGGTTGTCCTAGATTATTGGTGTGTTTCACTTTGTTTCATAAAGTTCCTCAAATTTGCTCATCTTCAGTGATACTTGGTACCCATTCCTGTAGGCAAATTCTACCAAGTGTAGATAATCTTCCCATTTAGATTTCTTTTCCATCACATACATCCTTACCATATCTTCTATCACTTGGTTCACCCTTTTTTTTCCCATCAGACTCAGGATGATAAGTTGTATTGAAGTTCAGATTTGTTTCAAACCCTTTAAATAATCCCTTCCATAAATTTGAGGTAAACTTTGGGTCTCTATCAGACACAATTGTCTTGGGTATGCCATGCAAGCGTGCTACTTCCCTCATATAAATATCAACAACATTGGTTTCCTTGTGAGCAACCTTCATAGGAATGAAATGGGAAGCTTTGGTAAGCTTGTCCACTACCACCATGATATCATCATGTTGCTTGCTTGTTCTGGGAGATTTGGTGATGAAATACATTCTCACCACTTCCCAATTCCACTCAGGAATGGGAAATGGTTGCAGTAACCTAGTGGGGTGTCTATGCTCAGCCTTGACTTTTTAACACTCCAAACATTTAGCAATGTACTCAGCAATATCCTTCTTCATGTCTGGCCAATAATATTGGCTCTTGACTGCTACAACTAATTTTTGATATCTTGGGTGTCCAGCATAAGGTACATTATGTATCTCTTTCAAAATTGTACTCCTCAATTCATGAGAATTGGGTACATAAATTATGTTCCTGTACAAGATAATTCCATCAATTCCCAATTCATAATATTCAACTTTCTATTGCATTTTACCTTGTTGTAATTTTGTTACCAACTCCATGTACTGCAAATCTACTTTTTCATCCTCAGAAATTATTCCTTTAAGATCAGTTTGATACATGCTAGTGCTTGTAGCATGCAGTTCATGCACCCTCTTATTGATTACATCAACCACTTTGTTCTGTTTTCCTTTGATGTGCATGATATCAAAGTCGTACTCGCATATGAATTCCAATCATCTGCTCTGCCTAGCATTTAAAGTTGCATGATCAAACAAGTATTTCAGACCATTATGATCTGTCCTCATCTCAAACCTATTTCCCATGAGGTAGTTCCTCCACTTCTTCAAGGCATGCACTATGGCTTCCAACTCCAAATCATGAGTGGCATAGAGCCTTTCATGCTCTTTCATTTTTTTGGATTTAAAACATATCACAAACCCATTACAGACTAAGGACTCCACCAAGTCCTTCTTTGCATGCATCTGTGAAAACTATGAAATATTCATTCGAATCAACAATCCTTAGAATTGGAGCACTGGTTAACAACTACTTCAATTGATGGAAGCTCTTTTCACATTATGTTGTCCACATAAACTTCACCCCCTTCCTTTGCAAATAAGTAATTGGGTGAGCAATTCCTGAAAACCTTGCAATGAGTCTTCTGTAGTATCTCACTAGACCCATGAAGGATCTGACTTCACTCACATTATTAGGTGTTTTCCACCCTTTAATGGCCTCAATATTTTTATGGTCCACTATTATCCCTTCTTTGGATATGTTATGCCCCAAATAGTGAATTTGGTTTTGATAAAATGAGCACTTTCTCAATTTGGCATACAATCGGTGTTCTCTTAATACTTGTAACACCAACCTCAAATGATGCGCATTCTCTTATTCCGAATTTGATCCAGATTTTATGAGAAGAACGAAATGAATACAGATTATTAACAGGTTATTAACAAAAAATAACAAAGATGCAGTAAAACTGGTTTTCTATTCAATAAAGAAATAAGGTGAAACTGTAAAATGCAGCGGAAACAAGCTTGTTGGAATGGTGTCGGCTTATCTCTGAGGAGAGATGTGACAATTGCGCTCATTCACAAGAATATCATTAAAATGAGGCTCTAAAGGCCTTTTTACAATAAACAGGAATGCAAAAAACCCTAGACATCCAAAAACCTAACCCTAGGAGATGAAGCGTTAAAAGTCATGTGGGCCCCGTTTGGGTAAGTTAGTACATCAACTTCCTGGGGTCATAACTTTTGCATATGATATTCATTTTAGGCGTATGAAATCCCGTTGAAAAGGTATCGTCGAGGAGATTCATTTTGGGTAAAATATCGAAAGAACTACCATATTTCTCCCCATTTTACCAAAAAAACATTGTTTAGGGCCTCAAAACGACTTCAGAAGTGAAAAATTGCTAAAAATAGTAAATTACCAAAATTGCCAGAAAACTATTTTGAACCAGTTGGAAAACATGGGTGGCCACCGATATCCACCTAGATCAATCCTCCCTCCTTATGAAGAAATGGTCTCCATTGCATTTATTTCCCCCATCAGATTAGGAAATTTCTACTGAATTTGGTCCCGGGTGAGCCACTTGCCTTGGTGCAGGAGCTTCCCTGCTTTGATGACTCGATAAAATTGGATCCTTTGTTGTCGAGTGCCCTTGATCTGTGTGTCAAAAATTTTATCATTGTATTCCTATTGTATACAATCGGGGTTGAGCTCTGTTGGTTTCAGTTGTTCATCTACTTCTGAGGTGTCCAATAATGGTGGGAAATAAGGACGAAGGAGATCCACGTTGAACACTGGGTGCAGGCCAGGGAAAGGAGGAATGTTGAGATCAAAATAATTATCCCCCACAACCTTGGTGATGGAATACGGCCCATAATGGAGTGGTCAAAGCTTCTTATGGGGTCCTGTAAGGCATTCTTTCTGTAAGTGTAACCAAACTTTTTCGCCCACCTGAAACTTATGTGGCACTCGATGTTGATCATGGTGCTGGTTGTACTTGTCATTGGACTTATGTAGGATATACTGAACCTGTTGGTGGATGTGATGGATCTTCTCAATGAATTGTGTGGCTTTGTCACCTTCAGTTTTAGTAAGAGATGAGTCGGTCGAGGTGACTGCAAGGGGAAGTGCAAAATCTATGGGACCCAATGGTTGGAAACCCAACCCCACCTGAAAGGGGTTGTGGCCAGTTGAGATATGTAGGTCTTGGTTGTAGCTATGCTGGACATAAGGATTCTCTCATCCCATTTGCAAGGGTGCTTTGAATTATACATTCAAACGATATGCACAATCATTTGATTTACGACCTCATTTTGGCCATCTATCTAAGGGTGGAAGGCCATGGATTTGTTGAGCTTGGTGTCTAGCAGTGACTAGAGGCTCAACCAGAATGTGCTGAGAAATCGACTATCCTGATATGAGACAATGGTTTATGGGATTCCAAAATGTACCCAGACTCATTCAAAGACTATCTTGGCAGTGGCCTCTACTGTGATGCTCTTCTTGCAGGCGACCAAAATCACCATCTTATAAAAGCGGTCAACAACCAAAAAAACACAGTCATCTCCCTGCTTGGTGGATGGGAGGCCCGACATGTAGTCCATTGAGATGGATTCCCATGGCCTGTCAGGATTAGGAAGAGGGGTGTAGAGGCCTTGTTTCTTAGCGGTCGGTTTGGCATTAGCGCAGGCAGTGCAGGACTTGATATACTTCTTGACCTCTTGTCGAAGTTTCAGCCAATAGAAATGTTTCTGTAGCATCACCATTGTCTTTTCAACACCGAATTTTCCTTCCACCCGACTGTAGTGGGATTCCCCGATCAGCTTCGCTCTCTCACTTGATGGAACACAGATATGGAACAAACAACACAACAACCCATCCTGAAGATGGAAATTATCGACAACTATGTTTGTACACAACATTTAGCAGGTGGTGGCGAAGTCTGGGTCTATCTCATAGATTTTGGGCCATCCAGAGGTCTCATGGCCACAAGAGTCTAGCACCATGGTGAGTGTCGCGACTGGAGGTCTGTTGAAGCAATCAGAGACGCGATTGATGCTTCCTTTTTTATACTTGATATTGAGGTGGAATTGATGCAAGTATGTGGACCACTTTTGATGGTGGTCATTATGCAATTTTCATTGTGTAAGCATGAACTGCAGTGGCTTATGATTAGTGTGGATGATTGTCTCCTTCCCAAGAATGTAATGTCTCCACTAGTGGCAGGCTTGCACGATGGAGTACATTTCTTTGTCGTAAGTAGGGTACTCACAGACAACATCTGATAGTTTCTCACTATGATAGGCCACGGGGTGGTCGTGTTGAGTGAGAACGAAACCCACAGCATAGTCTGAAGCATTTTTCTTGATCTCAAAGGGATGATGCAGGTTTGGTAGTGAAAGTACTAGGGTTGAGCACAAGATCTTCTTCAAATCATCGAACGCTTGTTTTTGGGACCGACCCCACACAAATTTCACCTTACCACCACCCCTGGTTATTTGGCTGAGGGCCCGTGCAATATGGCAGAATCCCAACATGAACCTACGATAGAAATTGGCAAGGCCCAAGAAGATCTAAATCTTAGTGAGTGTGGTTGGGGCTGGCCAATCACGAATGACTTGGATCTTGGTTAGATCCACATGTATGCTATGATGATCAATGATGTATCCTAGGTAATGGACCTTGTCCATGACGAAGGAGTATTTTTCCAAGTTGGCGTATAGCTTGTGCTGTCACAGGGTGTGCAGAACCCGCTGAATATGTTGCAAGTGTTCAGCCCAAATCTTATTGTAAATGAGAATGTCATCCAAATACACCACTACAAAAGTATTGGTGAATGGTCACAGGGTATCATCCATCATCCTCATGAAAGTGGTTGGAGCATTTGTCAAACCAAAGGGCATGACCAACCATTCAAAAAGGCCTTCCTTTGTCTTGAAGGTGGTCTTCCATACATCTGTCTGTTCTATCGGGACCTGGTGGTAGCCAGACTTCAGATCAATCTTACTGAAGTATTTGGCCCCCATGAGTTGATCAAGGAGGTCGTCGATTCAGGGAATTGGGTACCAGTTTGTGACTGTGATTTTATTCAGAGCCTGGTAATCAATGTAGAGTCACCAAGTTCCATCTTTCTTTTGTACAAGCATGATTGGGCTCCCACAAGGTGATGAGCTGGGATGGATGCGCCCCTTGTGGAGCAGTTCTTGGATCTGTCGCTTGATCTCCTCATTCTCTAATAGAGAGCAGTGATAGACTGGCCCATTGGGCAGCGGTGCGTCGGGGGTCAGATCGATGGGGTGCTTGAGGTGGCAGTGCAGAGGTACCCCGATAGGTGAGGAGAAGATATCTAAGTATTCTTTCATGACCTTATCTACTTGCTTCTTCTATGTGGAGAGGTCAGTCGCAGAGACCCTGGATGTGGTTGTGATCTTTCGCTTATTCTAAGAATGAATCATGAAGAAGACAAACTTCCCCATCTGAGAGATGACTTTCCTGCATTGTTTAGCAGAGATCAAGGAAATACCACTAGGTGGGACTGCCTTGGGTATCCTGTACAATTTCCTGTTCAAAGTAATAATAACACTATGAGGCCTAGACTCATATACAACATGATGTTTCCATAAATAAGG
>SNQJ01S0032931.1:59847-86748 GCA_010110895.2 Picea sitchensis
TCTAAAAATGAAGAAGACTTGTATTCTTGAAATTATTTGCAAGTAAAATTTATGTGTTAAAATGAAAATGGATCAACTTTGCAACACAACTTTAATAGGATTTACTCATTCAAGATGCATATAAATAGCAAAAAAATCAGTGAACAGAAAACACGTAACACATCAAATGATAAAGGAGTTCACCCCTATCTTGGGCTACATCTCCTGGTCCAACTTCCAATGGATCATTTGTATTATTTTCTCAAAGTGATCAAAAATGTGCTTTATAATGCTCAAAATTCCAAATAGACTGCTCCAATGGCTTCAGAACGTCCAAAAACCCCTAGCTGGGCTTTTTCGGCACCTCGTTTGGCCAAAAATTGAAGAAGATAGGCTTCCTGGAAGTCCCCCCTTCAAACTTGTTGTCTCTGCATCTACAAAAGGCACCCTTGTTGGCTCAACCTAGCCCAAATGCATATTTAAGTGTAAAAACTTAGCACCAGACACAACCGCATGAATCGTGCAAACTGTAGGACAGTTACGGGCGCACCTAGCCCCTAACCGTCAAGGGCAAGGTCGTATGACCCATGCGACCACGCGCTAGCATAAACATAGGCTCTCGTTCCACAAGCCAATGGTAAAAGGCCAAATGGAGGATTGTTTGTATAGCCGTTGGAACAAACACAAAAACGTGCGTGCCCGAATGGTATAGCATTGGGTCATATGTAATACAATGTGCGACCAAGGGCTAGGGCTAAGCCCCGACCCAGTCACGCCCCAAACTATACACATATGCAAACATTTAAATATATTTCACCATATATATTACAAGGAACAACTAGTGGCATGCTGGTTGGCGTCTCTTGCCAAGTCTTTCCCCCTTTGCCCAGAGGTCGCGGGGTCGACTCCGGCCAACAACATAATTTTAAACCAATAGATATATGACATGTGGCGGCCATTGACTGGGCCATGTGTCATCATCCTGTTCGCTGCAAACATGCCATGTCACATGCCAACTATCCAAATAACTGTCTGCCATATGTCATACGGCCTGCCACGTCAGCGTCCATACGGACTATACAGTCAGCATCCCTTTTTTTTGCATGTTTGTCATTTGGAACAGAACGTGATATCTCTCGCTCCCAACGTCTGTTTGAACCCAAACGAGTTGCGTTGGGTTCATAACGATGAGGCCTACGCTCTCATTTGATTTGAAGTGATTTCAAACACTTTGATTTTTTGAGCAAAATTTGATCCCCTGATCATTAATAGAATCCCTGAAGGATTCCCAGGTGGTCGTGAGTATAAATACTATACACCCATTGGAAAGGTATTGTCGAGGAGATTCATTTTAGGGGCAATATCGAAGGAACTTCCATAATGCTCCACATTTTCCCAAAAAACATCGTTTAGGGCCTCAAAATACCTCCAGAAGTGAAAAACTAGTAAAAATAGTAAATTACCAAAATTGACAGAAAATTGTTTTGAGCCAGTTGGAAAAGGTGGGTGGCCACCGATATCCACCTGGATCAGACTTGGAATATACAAGGATGTCATCCAAAAATACAATGACAAACTTGTCTAAAATACAAACTTGTATAAAAACTATAAGCCCGTTGGAAAGGTATCATCGAGGAGATTCATTTTGGGGGAAATATCAAAGGAACTTCCATATTGCTCCCCGTTTTCCCAAAAAACATTGTGTAGGGCCTCAAAACGGCTCTAGAAGTGAAAAACTGCTAAAAATAGTAAATTACCAAAATTGCCAGAAAATTGTTTTGAGCCAGTTGGAAAAGGTGGGTGGCTATCGATATCCACCTAGATCAGACTTGGAATATACAAGGATTTCATCCAAAAATACAATGACAAACTTGTCCAAATATTACTGGAATACACCATTCATTAAGCAAATGAAAACAACCGGTGCATTTGATAACCCAAATGGCACCACTGTGAACTCGTAATGACCATACCTTATCCTGAAGGCAGTCTTGTTGATGTCTTCATTTCTGATCCTTACTTTATGGTATCCTAACCTGAGATCAATATTTTAGAATATCCTTACATCCTTTAATTGATCAAAGAGATTATCGATCCTTGGCAAAGGATACTTGTTCTTTATAGTCACTTTTTTCAATTGTTCAAATTCAATGCACAATCTGAATGTCCCATATTTATTCTTCATGAATAAGACTGGGGCACCCCAAGGTGACACACTTGGGCATATATACCCCTTCTTCATAAGATCTTCAAGTTTCATTTGCAACTCCTTCAACTCTGGTGTACTCCTTCTATATGGATTCTTTGATATTGGAGCTGCTCCAAGCATCAAATTTATAGAGAAGTCAATATCTCTCTTTGGGGGTAGTCCTAGTATCTCCTTAAACACATCCTCAAAATATTTCAGTACTGCATGATCCTCCATATTTGGCACCTTATCCTTAGGTGCTTCCTCCATATGAGATGCAAATATTTGTCACCCCTTCCTGTAACACTTCTTCAACTGCATTACTGATATCTCTTGGACAGTAACTACCCTAGGAATTCCTTGGACTATTCTTGGGTTCCCTTCCTCATTCAGACAAGTAAATTCCTTGTTATGATAGTCTAAGACAACATGGTGTTGGTCCAACCAATCCATACCAATTAGATAGTCATATGAACCCAAGGGTAGGATGTTCAAATCTCCCTTGGTACTTAGCCCATTCATGTCAACTGGACATGATTTAACGATCTCAACAACTTTTCTCTTGGTTCATGTAGCCATCTAAACCAGCAAAGATTTCCCATTATTTCTTCTTGGAAATTGCAATATTTCCACTAAATTAGGATCGATAGAGCTATGAATAGCTCCTGAATCTATTAAAATAGTAAAGGCATGGTTATTGAGCATAGATCCTTGGTACACTTCTACCCATGTCCTCCATTGTTTCTGCTTGTTGTACATTCTGGACAACTCTCACTTTATTACTTTTGTGAGGACAATATCTATATTTTTGGTCTCCTTTACAACCCCAACATTGAATGGGTGTCTTTCTTGGCCTTTTCCCACCTACCTCAACCATTTTGTTCTCTATAAAAGATGGCTATCCTTGAGGAATTTTTCTGAAAAACTGTGGCTTGTTCCCCTTTTGTCGTTGCTCCCTCTTAAAATTCTTCTTGTCTTCCCAAGCTCTTTGGAAAGTAGGCTTTCCTTTATGTTGATCATATAAGCACTTGGCTCTCCTTATGGTTTCCTCCAAAGTCTTGGGATCATCATATTGAATCTTGTCACTAATGAAAGATGGTTTCCCACTCAGGTATCTCTGGATCTTAACTATCTCATCCTTGATGAAGGAGACATACTTCAATAGTTCTATAAATCTCCTTTCATACTCATCAATGGTCATGTTTCCCAGTTTGAGTTCAAATAATTCTTTCATCATTTTTTCATCATACCTCTTGGTTAGGTATTTCTTCTCAAAATACTTCTTGAATTCCTTCCAAGTCACATTTTTCTCTTTGATGTGTTTCACTTGCACAAGCTGATCCCACCACATGGATGTATTTCCTTTCAGCTAGTAAATAGAAATTCTTTCTTCTGCATGAGACAAATAGTTATGCAATTGGAAGTACTTCCTCATTCCTAGAAGCCATGTCTCAACATCTCCATCCTTCTTGTGTTCACCATCAAAAGTAGGAGGTTTGATCTTGTTCATTTCTCATTTCAATACATCCACCCTAGACTTCCTATGCTTCCTAACAGAGGATGCACTTGAATTTTGTGTGCTCTCATGTTGGAATGCCTTTGGGAGTGATGATGATGTCTTTTATCACTCCTTGATCTTCCTTTTCCCTCAAGGTTCCCGTGGCTTCCTGATTTGTTGGAGACACTCTCCTTATCCAACTTATTTTCAATTCTTTATAGTATCTTCATTAACTTCATATCAAAGTATTCCTACTACTCTTTGGCCTTCATAATCCTTTCATTATCAGCCTTGTGGATTTGGACATCTATCTGCAATTTTCTGAGGATCTCATCCATATTTATGTCTTCCTCCTTTCCTCCTCCATGTCCATTGGAGTTGGTTCCTTCCATACCCAACTGTACATTCGTCCCTATGATTTTATCTTCTTGAATATATATTATCTATGTATCATCAATCACTTTGCACTCTGTGTTGATTCTGATATGATTGTTGTTAATTCTGCAAAAATGTGCAACGAACAGAACTTTGTCAAGCTAATTGTTCTTAATAATTTCATGAAAGAATGAACCATTGTGATTCATTAATATATCAGACTTATTTTATGTTGATTTCCTGAGAAATTGACTATTCATATCCAATTTATGGGTGAACAGTTATCTTCTACTGTTCAATATCTTTCCAATGCCTACTTCCATGATCAATTCTAAGTTTTGAGCATGAAGTTATGGATACTTGAACAAATGTCCTTTCAGTGATGAAATCCATGTACATGGATTTTTCCAACTTAGATTCAAATTGGATCTTGGATCTGTGTTGGATCCCTTATTCAGGTTTATAGGTATTCCTTACTTTTTTAGGTGTAGGTTTGTACAATTAAAACCCCATGGATCCTTCTCTAAGCCCTTCCTTGTTTTCAAAAAAACAAATCGGTTACTTAGCCCTTTTTATTTGACCCCCAAATGCATGTGACCATGGGTTGTGACCGAGCACTAAAATATAGGATTTTATCCTATGATTCAAGCCTCTGGGGCTCCAAAACTTCGGGCTTCATAGGTTTTCCTTTCAAATCGCCCCATTTCCTGCGAACGTCAAAGTGGTGAACTTCTGAACAAATGCCTCTTTGGAGATTCAGAGCTTCAGCCTTTGGAATACCCGCCTTCTTCGCAATCCATTTCCTCTGAACGTTGAATCTCTAAAATTTCAGAGTATTATCAATACTTACACACCAAAGGGGCGATACTTGTCAAAAACAAGGAGTGTACACATGGCCCAATCACTATTTGGCACATGTCTAGTTCTCATTGGTACAAAATACATACTAAAGGCCTGAAATAGATTGGCACATGTCATGCTTACAGTGTTCCACATCACCCTAAGTGATTTCGTCATGCCGCGTCACTTCATCACTCTGTGACTTCAAAACTTCGGAACTTTGGGACTTTAGGACTTCAGATATCCAGAAATTCTTCCAACAGCTTCCCCCTGAAAGTCGAATGCCCGAACTTCTTAACCTACCGGGTTCCACGTAATACAATTGTCTTCAATCAAGGTGGTGACACGTGGCCCCACTGTCGAATGACACATGTCAGGTCCCAATCGATATTAAGGGCATGTCAAAAGTAAAAAAACAAGTGACACATGGAAGACTTAGGGTAGGTTCACATCACCCACGATGACGTCATCATGCCACATCATATCCATCACTTCGAGACTTCATGGATTTCTTATCATCGACACTTTTTCAAAACTGTCGAATAGGTCCACATCACCCCCGGTGACTTCATCATATCATGTCACTTCGTCGAACCGGGACTTCGGGGATTTCTTCTCATTGGCACTTTTTAAAAACTATCGAAATACTGAAGTTCTGAATAGGTCCACATCACCCCGGTGTTCCACGATTTTAGAACTTCAGAAGACCTCTTCTCATCTACACATTTTCAAAACTCTTGAACTACCAACTCCCGAACAATTTCTTCCCGTCGCTTCGGGACTTTGGAGATTTTTTTTTCTTCGTGCAATATCCAATGGATTTCCCCGAACACTAAACTGTCGAACCACTTGGGAAATCCAACAGTTCTCCTCCTCCCGAATGATATACGGTTGAGATTCACTCTAGGACTTCGGAGCTTCCTGGTTCAGCTCCTTTCAAAAAAAAAACTTAAAAACTCTTTGAAGTAACGAAGTCCGAAGACTTCATGTTTAATTTTCATGCACCTACTCCAGATCTGACAGTTGTGAGGGATTTGTCTTCTTCTGAACAGATCCAACGGCCAAAATTTAAAATTTGTGGCCCAATACCACAGTTGTCCTGGTTTATCAAATGGTTATACCTCTTGAGCTTCTGAACACAGCCAAGGTGTTCCCTCAGCACCCTCCTGGCACTTTGTAATTTTAATTTTCTGAAACTTGTGCTTCAAAAACCACTTATACGGCCCAATTTAGGATCAGTTTCGAAAAATGGTCTCTCATACCAATTTTTCCACGGGCCTGACAGCCCGCCTCTTCAACCACAACCCTAACAAACTTCTTCTTATGTCTAGCTCCTAATTCAAACGGGTAACCATAGTAGCAAAATCGGGTATGGATTCTGGTAATGACAGCAAGCCACACCAGTCTAGAGAAAAACATGGGTAACGACAGCAAAATGGCTAGGGCACGATATGGCTCAAGCCAAACCGGTTAGCTTCACAGATTTGCAGGTTTCATAGGTTGCAGAGGTCAACGATGGAGGAATTGGTTTCTTGAATGTTCAGTATGATTGCGTGTGTGAGTGGGGACTATGGAAACAATGGTCAGTGAACCCCCACAATGACGTATTTCCCCCCAGAAAATTGCATGTGCCCAGGTTGACACATGGCTCTCTTGGTAGATTGTCCCTCTCCACTTGGAGTTCGTTCCTTTCTCCAAAGGAACTTAGGATAATAGGTTGTTGAGGGGTCCTAAATCCCTTTAAATCAACAGCAGGAACCAAACTCACCACAAAGACCCAATTATACTTAGCAACATTTTATGGTGGAATGGTTCTCCATATCTTTCGATCTAGCCAATTTATCAATGGTCTTTATGTAGTGATTGACAGGATATCTTCTTATGAAAGTTCCTCCTTCAATTCAAATGTTCTCTTTTTGTCTTTTCTTTTATTAGATGGGTCTGATCAAAAGAGTTGGTATAAACTAGCTGGTAAAGGGGGTTCTTAACTACTGAAGAAGGCTGAGCTTGGGATACCCCTTGTGCTCAAGCATGGAGACAAAGATATTCACACCTGTGACAAGCCTAGTACTAATACATTAACTTATTGGTATTTCAATTATTGACTGGGATACAATTATCGAAAGAAAACAAGCATGCAATAAGATGATGGAAAGAAAAATATTTTCCTTAGCTCTATCATTAATCACACATTAACACAACAATTTTATTTTATCATAGGGACAATAACTACAAAAAATATTGAAACAAATAACTTATCAATAGATTCAGAAACTCTTACTCGTTACAACATCCATTAATCAAATGAAATTGGAAGTAATTCCTCCTCAATCCAAACACACAATGCCTTTGATGAAAAACATAAATTTGCCTCTGGTCCTAAACAAGACTTCTCAATTAAGGTAGTTCAGAAATAGTTCTTTACAATTCCAAAAATGAGGGTCTTTCCCAAAACCATCGACCTTTGCTAAAAGGTCAATCCTCTTATTTATAATGAATCATTAACTAAAAATAGCTATTACAAGTGCAATCTAAGTAAAAAAAAATATCGCCACATGGTGCTTTAATCTCTTTGTTCTCTAAAAATCATCAAATAGTTTTACTGAAGTGGATGACTCTTCTCATATTCTGACCATTTGATGAAGAGTTCCCTACATGTCTTGGAATACGGTAACCTATTTTGGTCCATCAGGGTTGTTTTCATAGGGGTAGACCCAGGGCTCAACGCTCAAGAGTGCACCAACAAAACCCTAACTACAGGCCCTTTCGGCAACACTTGCAAAGCAGATGAAGTCTCACCCGAGGTAGAGGCAGGGGTGGTTGCAGGACTCAGAAGTCTGCAACCTTAGCTGGGACACAAATCTGTGATTATAGCACTTAGCAATCATCTAGCATGGTTTATCCATCAATATTCAACCCTTACAACACTTCGTAGATAGCACAGAGTATTTCACTGAGTACTTAGATCTAAGATAATTCAACACTTAGCCACAACAAGATAGATCGGGTTCCGAAGATCAAGCACTAACAATATTACATATCATATCTAACATGCATTCCTATCTCAGAAGCACAAAGAATAAATGAATCTATCTAATCACATCAAGCACTTAGCTAGGAAGGAGATAAACACGTTAGGTCGAAGCACAGAGCACAATACACAATGTTACCGTGGTTCACCCCCACCCTGGAGCTACGTCCACAAGATATTATTCTTTATTATCTCAGTCCAGCAGTTACAGCACAGAGCTTCAACAATCCTTGCTTCACATAGGAAATAAGATCTTCGTAGCTCGCTAGATCCTTCTTCCTTTCACTTCAACACAAAACAACTTGCGAGCTTCTTACAATCATGCACAGAGCATTTACAAGATACATCTGATCACACAGATCCAGTTCCTGGCTAAAGAGATCAGCTATACATCATATCGATGTACTACTCTCTCCTTGCATTGCCTAAGTATCTATTTATACATTACAAAAATGGGCCTAAGCATGGGTGAACCCACGGGCCGACATCCCTTTCCCGTTACATTAACCCAAAACCCTAAAGGGACCCAAAAATAGGTCTAGTTTCCCTAATTTCCGCTTCGCAATGCGCTCCATCTTTGGCAAGCTGTCGAAGTCCCAAAATCGGTAAAATATGACCAAGTATTCTTCAAAACTTTGTCAAGGGCCAACAAGCCCCCAACACTCACCTATGACTCGTCCCAAGTCACTCTGGTCATATCAATTCCGCCTCGAATGCCTCAAGCTTAGTTCAAGTTGTGTGACAGCCTCTTGCTCAGTGAATTCTTGGATCACTATTTCATTGATTGGTCCTTCCAGGCATTTTTATGCAGTGATGACAACCTGTTCAAGTTCATATCCCTGGATTTCAAGTTCAGTGAATAGTTGGCATGCCTTTTATTGGATTGGATAAAGTTGTTGGGAGACTTACATCACTTTACTTTGCAGCGTATGTACCTGTTGTTGGGCTGTGCGTTGTTCTGCAAACCTCTTCATTCTTTCGACTAGGGTCAAAGTCTTTATCTGCGCCTGTAGCGTGCGTGCATGCTTCTTTGCTTCTTGGAGTTGTGCCTCCAATGTCTGCAATTTTGGATTCTCTGTGAGGGTTTCATAAGTCTGGGCGCTTCTAGTGCTCAGTTTTTTGCATTCCAAGGCAAAGGTTTTTAATTGGCCAACTTCTCTTCGAGCAGTGGCCTCTCTTAGATCTCTTATTTCTTGGGGGGTCTCGGGCACGGTGCAGAGCTCCAAATCTATAATGTGCTATTGGAGTTGCTAGATTACTTCTTTCAGTTGGGTCACCTGTTGTGGGAGATGGTCTTCCATCTTCACTTCTATGACCATCATAGAGTGAAGTGCTTTGTGAACCCTTTCCTGTACTTCAAGTTGCTCTGCTAGCAACTGGTCCTTGTGTTGTTGTAACTGTGCCTTTTCCTCGTCCCACTTCGCTTTCAAGGCAATATTTTCCCGTTCTGCCTCACTCTGTTGTTCTAGAAGTGCATTATGTGCTTGCATCAAAGCCTGGGTGGCTTGTGTTGTGTCTTCTTGAGCTCGTCGAAGGTGAGCTTCGACTTGATCAACGATCTGGTGTAATTGAGTGGGCTCATCGCCTGTTCCTAATGTTCCACTTATCAAGGGCACTATATAAAATGCTCAGCTAGACTGGAGTGCCTATTGCACTTCTTGGAGTTCTCCCTTGATTCGATTGAATATCTCCTCCTTCTTTGCTTCTTTCTTTTCTGCGAGCTCTAGTGAAACATCATTCAGCGCAGCAATTAAGAAGTCAAATTCATCCGGGGTAAGGGTAGTTTTAAGCGTGGTCCGGGTGGCCCTAGATTTATTTCAAGAGGAGGGATTTGGTGGTGTAATATTTCTTTTCATGGAGGGATCCTCTTCCTCTCTAGGCGGAGTAACCTCGCCTCTATTTTGCTTAACTTCTGTGCCACCTATTTCGTCACCATCACCTCACTGTGCAGGTGAGATTGAAGTAGTCTTTGTGGACGTGCTAGGGACATATTCAACTTCGTCATCCTTCTTGGTCTTTCTTGGCCTAGTTGTATCTGGCATAGCTTCAGGGCTTTCCACATCGAACATGTATGCGGGGTCTGTTGCAACAAGGAGGTCCACCGACCATTCCTTGGTAATCTCCTCCAAGTCATCTTTTGTCAACTTGTAGTAGGATTGGATTTGTTGTTTGTGGTCATCATCGTGCACTGTAATATAGGTGAAGTGGTGGTCTACGCTGAATTTCATCAAAGTTCTAAACCTATGAAGTACGTTTTGGGTGATTCGCGGTGTAGACTAAATTGCATTCTTCAGTTGGTTGAAATAGGTGTGGAAGACAACATTGGACTACCATTGCTTGTTCATGTCGTTGGAGTACCACAACGTACAAAACTTTGTGGATAGTGGTTTGAAAGGTTCGATCTCCAGAAAAGTGGCTCCCTCTAGTAGTTCCCAAGTGATGAGTATGAGCAACCAACTAAAGTGGAACTCATACCCTTCGTCTTGCTCTCCTCTACAATCCAGCTCTAACTGGTTTACATGATACTGTGCCCAATTCATATGTAGTACCTCGACGCACATCCCTGTGAGGTCAACTATGAAGCCAGTCACCTGTGTTGGTCTGTTCTTGCGAACTAACTTGCCCATGATCAGCTAGCAAGCAAGGCGCACTACACCACTCTAGATAGAGGCTACCTTGTAGCCTCGCGTACCCTTCTCTACATCACCATAAGTTTCTTTTATCCGTTGTGCTAGTGCTTGATCTGAGGTATTTCCTGGGTAAAATTCTTGTGGATCAAAGCCTTGCATGCTAAGTCCTGTGATTCAATTGATCAAAGTCGTATCCACAGTGATGCAATGGTCCAACCATAAGTATCCATCATGGTAGAAAGACAGCAGCAACTTGACGCATGCATTGACTTCCTGGTGTCTGTCGAAGTGAGGGATCTTCATTATGTTGAGTAGTGTGGACTACACGAGGTTTTGGTTCCAAGATTGCGGGACAATCTTAGGATTTATGCCTGTGGTCTTGGTTAAGTACTTATGCGGAACTAACATGTTGTAGATTTTGCGATCTCCAAGGTTAAAATCACTAAATTTCAGTGTTGCGAGCTTATCCTGGTCAGCACGTATAGCGCGCACCCCTTTCGGAAGATATGCGGTGATCAAGGTGTACTCAAAGTCTCTAGGTACACTGTCACGGTTAATCTTGTTGCTCAAAGGTGGTATGTAAACCGACAGAATGTGTGGGATCAGCTTGGCATTTGCAATATCTTCTATGTGCTTTGTTCTTGTCTCGATCATGGTTCTGGAAGGTCCTGCTCCGCGAGCAGTGGAGGGAGAATCTTGGACTCCTCCTGTTGATTATTCTTGCACACCTGCAGACATCCTTCTCTCTGACATGACTCTCTCAGTCATTAAGTCAATCAAAACTTCTTCAACTACTTTCTCAACAGCGCTGAGCTCATTCGACATACAATCTTGGGCCAACTAGCTCGGGTGTGAAATGAATTTAGAGACTACGATGAACAGTATGGGAACAAGGCAATGATCATAGGGTGAAGTAATATCAAGTTTCGGGCTCAAATTCTCATTTAGCAAAAGTATTTTCGATGCATGGTGCGACCAACTAAGTAGGGAAATAGCAACGGTCGGTATGCAATGGGTAAGAGGCTGCATTAACTAATGTTATGTCCATATGGCGCAGTCTAACGGTCTAGTGGTGAGCCATAAAGGCATTTCGACCCGTTCGGAGTGGAAGTCGAATGGTTATATTGGCTTACAACGGCTATATTTCTGTGTCATGGCGAAGTGCCATAGGTCGTTGTTCTGATATCTCGACGAATATCGATTCCTATGATTTTTCCTTCTGCAAAGTTTCCTCTGGGGTCTTCTCTAATTTTCCAATTTTTGCCCTCTTCTTACTTAGCTTCCTAGCATTTTTCCCCATAAGCTTTGTCTCGGTCATCCTTTTTCCATTTTGATTCTTATATTCTCTTGACATAGTCACTTCGCCCTGCTTAGGTTCTTTCTTCAGGTCCAAGGGTAATACTCCTTCATCATATGGATTAGGTATTTCGGTCTTCTATGGTTCCTCTAATGCTCTTATAACTTCGATACCCAAGTCCCTAGTGTTCAATGGCCTAGGTATTTCCTCTTGTTCTTTCATCAAGTAGGATATCCTTCTAGACATAAATTCCACGAGTTCTTGCTTCTTCTGTTCTAGAGTGTCCTTTTCTTTTTTTCTCTGGATCTGGTCTTTTTCAATCTAGATCCTGCCTAACAAAGCTAGAAATGGGGCGTGGTCCTTAATAAATTTAATAACTTTGAATTCTTCCTCTGTCAAAGTTCCATGGGTACTCATAGCTATCTGGGTAATTCTGCCACATAGGATTACCATTTTTCCTTTAAACAATCTGATGGTTCCTAGTGAAGGGACCAGATCAGGCCTTCCTAGGGTTTCCCAAGTGCTTTCTGTCATAATGTTCATCGGTGTTCCCTCATCCAGAGCACAGTCAATGTCGAAGTCTCCTATTCTTACTTCGATTTTCTCCTTTTCTTTGAAGATCTCTAACAAACTGACATCCTTATGGTCATCTAGGGTTTCTTTTATTTTTACTAACATGATCTCTAATTCTTTATGGGGTTCTTCTGTAATTTTAATCTATTGATCTCCTTCAGAGTTTGCTTGTTCCATATTCAACTTTTCAAGTCTAGAAATCATTCTAGGGCAATCCAATACTTCATGGTCCATAGATTTACAACAAAGGCAGATAAGGTTTCTCCCAGGGCATTCCTTAGCAATATGTCATGGTCTTTTGCAATTGTAGCAAAGAGTTAATTCTCTCTTTCTCTTCAATGATCCCCAACTCTTTTTGTACTGCGTGTTAGGATCATAAGGACTAGCCTGCAAAAATTTCTTTGTAGGGTCCTGCATCCATTGGTTAGTCCAAAAATTCTTTCTATGCATAGGTATAACATATCTTTCACTATTCCTATCAGATCTATTCATATCAAACTTTATTTTATCTAACAATGCTCTAGCTTTTAAGCTGAGACAAAATTTATCAAGCATACCTAAATCCATACGTTAGAAAAAAAAATTCACTTATTTGCTTCCACGGGGCACAAATATTTCAAATCTAAAACTTGAACTATTCTTACCTTTACTAGAGGATAGAGCTTATAGATATTACCTCTTTTTTGTAGAAATTTTTACTTTTACCTTTCTTAGGGCACAAAGCGTTCAGATCTGACTTCTTTTCTTTAGTATCAACCTCTTTTCTTGCAGATCTGACCCCTTTCCTTCAGATCTGACCTTTCTTTCTCGGCACAAAGCTTCGCAGGTCAAGTAGAATACTACGCACTAGGGCAACAGATCTACGCATAGAGCTTATTTCGCACAAAGCTTTTTCTTCTTTAGTTCCCAGCAATCACAGTTTCACGTCCTGGCAACGGAACCATTTGTTGGTAGAGGGGCAAACCCAGGGTTCAACGCTCAAGAGCACACTAACAAAACCCTAACTACCGACCATTTTGGCAACACCTGCAAAGTAGATAAAGTCTCACCCGAGGTAGAGGTAGGGGTGGTTACAGGACTCAAATGTCTGTAACCTTAGCTGGGACATAGGTATGTGATTATAGCACTTAGCAATCATCTAGCATGGCTTATCCATCAATATTCAACCCTTACAACACTTCGTAGATAGAATAGAGTATCGCAGTGAGTACTTAGATCTAAGATAATTCAGCACTTAGCCACAACAAGATAGATCAGGTTTCGCATATCAAGCACTAAGCATCTTACATATCAAATCTAACATTCATTCCTATCTCAGAAGCACAAAGAATAAATGAATCTATCTAATCACATCAAGCACTTAGCCAGGAAGGAGATAAACACATTAGGTCGAAGCATAGAGCACAATACACAAAGTTACCATGCTTCACCCCCACCCTGGGGCTACGTCCACAAGATCTTCTTCTTTATTATCTCATTCTAGTAGTTACAACACAGAGCTTCAACAATCCTTTCTTCGCACAGGACAGAAGATATGCACAGCTCGCTAGATCCTTCTTCCTTGCACTTCATCACAAAACAACTTGCAAGCTTCTTAAGATCATGCACAGAGCATTTACAAGATACATTCGATCACACAGATCCAGTTCCTAGCACTAAGCCATCAACTATACATCACATATATGTACTACTCTCTCCTTACATTGCCTAAGTATCTATTTATACATTACAAAAATGGGCCTAAGCATGGGTGAACCCACGGGTCGACATCCCTTTCTCGTTACATTAACCCAAAACCCTAAAGGGACCCAAAAATAGGTCTAGTTTCCCTAATTTCTGCTTTGCATTGTGCTCCATCTTTGGAAATCTGTCGAAGTCCCAAAATCGATCAAATATGACCAAGTATTCTTCAAAACTTGGTCAAGGGCCAACAGGGGCTAAAAGAATTTCTTTCACTTCTACTACCCATTCTCTCTACTTGATTATTTTATCACTCAACCACTGCAAAACTGTTCGAGCCTTAATCGGATGCAACATGAACTATTGTACTTGACCTGGCACCATGCTCGCCACCTTTTCTATCTTTGTTGTCCATGTCGAGTCTTGTTCTGCATGTTTCTTGACTATGTCATGCAGGTCGATAAAGTCTTCGAGTGAGCTGAATTCTGTGAAGCCGATGCCTTTCATATCCCGATTAATATTTTCCTAGCTCTTTTCACACTCATTCCATTTCTCTTGAATCTCCCGTTGAGGTTCCTGGGACATTTTTACCCAGTATTTGGCCACTTTCATGATCCGATAGATGTTGTTGTCCGCTTGTACCAGAATGTCGTTCTCTTTGGCGTCTCATCCCTTTTGAACCGCACTGATGTAATCGATCCTTTCTACTGCTTGGTGAGATTTCTCATACCACCTTTCCACGTCCTTGCAGGTCGTTATTTCCATAAGGGTGTCTTCTTGGAAATCGGCTATACGTGCAGTGAAAAGGTGTCGTTCATTCGTGAATTTGGCATAGGCATCTTGGAACTCACTTCTCAAAAACATCTTGACCTGTGTGGATTCCTAATAGTATTTTTCCAAATGATATGCTCCAACTCCTTAAGTGAAACAACCAGCTCCTTTTCATCTCTTCTTGCTCTATCCAATGTGGCATTTGTGATATCCATCCTTGCTCCGATAAGCTCGGACATCTTGGCGTGTTATGTGTTGAGCAGCTTCTCCTCTATAGTGATGAGAATTGAGCCATATAATGTGAGCCTCCTCTTCTTAGTGGTCCTCTTCATGATGTCTTTTATCTTCTTGTTGTAGGTGATCTCTTGTATGTCGGTGACCTGATAAACAGGTTCGAGGATTTGTTGTTCTCCCCGGGTTAGAGTATTTCCCAAGCTCTCGTCTGTGTGTATTTGTTCTAGGATGGGTTCCCTGAATTTTTCCATATGTCCCGATGGCTTGACCGCTATTTTTTTCTCATCGACTGGTAAGGTATAGGAAAAAACTAAAGAACCAGGGGTAGGTTCGATACTTACTTGGTAATCAGTTGTCGAAGTGTCAAATTTTTGTTGTGTAATTTCCTCTTTCTGGCCACCCGATCCTAGCTAATCTCTCAATCTGTCTATTGGGGTTGCTGACAAGTTGAGTAGCTTAGTGTCTAATACACTTTTGAACTCCTGGTCACTCTGCAAAAGGTTTTGAATTGAAGCATCGGGACCTGGGGTAGATGTTTTCTCAGGTTCCTTTTCTTTTGTAATTTGCACCAGAGTCACCAGGGAAACCTCTGAACTATCCTCATAATCATAGATGGTTATTAAGTCAAACAAGGGGTTTGTTACAATTGTCCTACCTAGTGTCCTTGATATCTCAATATGGGTTGAAATCCTCCCTGATGATCCAATCTGTGGTGATGGAACTTCAGGGTTTTCTGGCTCAGTGATTTCTTCAATTTTAATTGGCACTAAGCCACTTGGATCTCCTCTTCTTACGATTGGGTCATCAGCAGGGATCCTTTATATCTACAAGATCTGGGTCATCTTATAACTAATGATTCTTTGCGCACCTTCTAGCAAGAGAAATCCTCTTCTTTGTGCATCTGTAGTATATGTTTCTCTAAATTATTCCCTAACTCTAAGGGCCTCTTGAGATGACTTCTCTATTGTCTCCACCTATTCATCCATGCTCATAGACTTGAACCTAGTCATGTTCGGGTTGTCCATCCTCTGTACTACCTCCTCCCAGTCCCGAGCGCATTCTATGAAAATTTCATCCTCAAACTTGTCATGCACATATGGCCAACGGGATATATGGGAACACCTGGTCATCATGCGCCCTTACATCTGGGTTATTGTGTGGGATACATTTCGAGTAATCCTCCCAACTAATTATGTTGAATAGGTCTCCCACTGTGGGAGCATTAATTTGGATCCAGTGTTTGCTTCTGTATCACCGAAGACCGGAGGTTGAACAAAATATTTTTTTGTTGAGGTTTTTACGATTGACTCTGCCCTAGGAGCATACTCCAACTACCTCACAAAACCAGGAGAAGAACCTTCACATGTTTCTTCTTCCTTTAGCTTGGGTGCTCTCGGCCAACATCTAGTGGTTGTATTTCTCAGAGGCATTTTCCCTGCAGCTTAGAAAATAGTTAGAGACTGTGTAAGAAATCAGATGTATATATAACAAATCACGACCACCGAATTAACAAACTTGAACGCATACCTATGCTTCTTGTTTAACCTGGTCTTGATAATCTAAGAATCAACACGGTCTCAAGACGCTTTCTTTGCTTCTTCATATGCTCTAGAATTCAAACTTGTGCGTAGAATGAAATTGTTCAAAGCCGTTCTAGATATTTAAATAGGGATGAAATTACCTTGTTGCATCAACCATTCAATTCAGGTTATGAGTGTAGTTCTATTACTGTTGGAAGATATTCAAAGATGTTTAAAATTAAATTTGATCATAGGTTGATGGCACGGGCGTGGGTTGTAATGTGGCCTATCAGTGATTTCAAATCGTTGTTGTTCAATCGAGGCATGGAGTAGCAACATATGCAGGATGAAGAATTAACTAGTCTATTAAATTCCAGAATCTGATTGTATCTTATGATGAAAACATCCCATCGTTTTGCTAGTCCAGCTAGTGATTCAGGGGCCAGGGTTCCACTTTGAACACTTTTCGCTGATATATCCTTGCAAAAGCTCCAACATCAAATGATCTTGTCGTATAGAGATGACATGGCAAGGCTAACTTGGAGGTGTGACTAGGACACAGGAAACCTTAAGATGACTTGAGATGAAACTAGGTCGTACAACATGCCTATGCGACAAAGACATGTGGCACTTGTGATCGACGTATTTTTTTACCTGTGTTATTCAGAATCAGGACTTTTCTTAAGATAAACGTTCTAAAACCTGATCCTATATCGTTGACGCTGAAAGGTATCAAGGATCGGTGATCGACAATAAACCTAGCCAAGTCCTCCCGGGTTGACTCTCTCAAAAATTTCCCGATGCCGAAAGTGTATCAGGGTTCAACGATTGGCGATATGTTTATCATAGACAAAATCAATTGTTTTAACCCTTCTAGATTTTCCCGACCCCGAGAAAGAACATCAGTCATCAGCTATCAATGGTTTCTTTATGGATTTTTTCAATGTTTATCCCTCCCGTAATTTTCCCACGTCGATGGGGATCGTCTATCTCTTGAAAATTCGTCGAAAAAAACTCACGCAAACCAAATCCACCTTCTGTCGATGTCGATGGTGCATCGACGATTGGTGATTAGTGTAACTATGTGGCCACTTTACCTGCTTGAATTTTTTCGACACCGAACACAAGCACATTAGTTTCTATGTTAGTTGCAAATTCTTAGTTAGTATGTCAATTTCTTTTAGACACGAGGTTTCATTTAACAAGTTCAAATAAACCCAACTTGATTATAAGAGTCATGAAAGAAAGAAAAAAATAAACCATCCCCCAAAGTGAACTCAAATTAGACGGTAAAAGAAAATAAGTGGTAGCCAAAAAGTGATAGAATTTCATAAGGATTTTTAGGGTGTGTTGAGCACTCAACACAGGGTTATTTCCCAACCTTGGTATTTTTAGGAAAATATATTATAATATTCCCTTGGCAATAAGCCCTCTAGCTTATCCCTTTTTCCCAACCTCTCAGCCCCATCTCTTTTCCTACCCAGTGGAGCATCTAGGCTCTCCGGCCTAATAAGCACATAATCCTCCCATATTATAAACACTTGGCTTACCATCCTATAGACATCATTACAATTCAACGAGGGCTCAGCCTAGGGGTATTACAGATCCCAAGTCATCCAATTTTTCACGTTTAACCTGAACAATTATAAATTGAGGCTCTCTCACCAACTTGCATTTCAAAATGATGTTGTTGTTCACAATAAACATATTCATCGCACTATATTGGATTAAGGAGTTCCCCTAGTCTTAATAAATATTCTACCATGTTGAAAGTATTTGATGGATGAGGTTTCATACCTCATGGACTGTTACAATCATTAGTTGTTGAACTGGGTGGGGAACTATTTCTGTCGGTGTAGAAGTATTTGACGCTCCTTTAGGTTATAATTTATTTCCTGGAAGAAGATGGTTTTATGCTATGACTATTGTGGCCTCTTCGGTTTTTTGATGTGTCAAGTTTCCTCATCAAGGAAAAATAGTTACCATCGATCAATTAAATTACTGTACACATGACGCTCACAATCAAACAACAAACAATATTCTATTTTTGTGGGACTCAAATATTACTTATGAAAGTGTATGGGTATGTCTAATGAAATATTCATTACTCATGGGCACTTTCCCCACATCCCTTCCTCAAATATCACAGCATATCACAACAATAAATATAATTTCAACCATGGTACATCAATCCCTCGAATCATCTGATCCTTGGATTGTACCTATTCCTTTAGAATTTGATACACTAGGTGGCACTATGTCTCTTAGTCCTACCAAGGCTGAATACGAAGCCATTCAATCATCCTCTCCTTCACCTGACGACCAACATCTGATGGCATCTAATTCTTATTTGTTACCATCCTGGTTAGATTCCTTATCATCAACCTTTGATTACATCCTACATATTTTTCCATCTGATGAATCCATTATGGAAATCTTTAATATCGAAGAGTCACCATGAGATTATAACCACCATCGCTCATCCTTTCTTCATAGTTTGGATGAAATCGAGAAAGATATTCCATCTATCTTTCCAACTAATATTGTCAACCATCCTTAATGTATGATACTTACTCAAGATATGATCTCCGAGGGAAATTTGAGAAACATATCACAAACCATCAGTGTTGACATATCCAAAAAACAAGGTGTCATGGAAAACATCCAACTAGGTGCAAACTATTCAACTGAAGAGATTGAAAATTACACCGCCTTATTTAAATAATTTTGTGACATTTTTTCCTAGAGATATGAATAAATTCCAGGGATCAACCCTTCGATCATTGTGCATGAAATCAAAACTTACCCTGGAGAAAAACCAGTATGACAGAAACTTCTCCCCGTCCATCCTTAGAAAATTGTGGCAAAAAAGGTGGAAGCCGAGAAATTATTAAAATATGGTTTCATATACCCTATACCTCTGACCGAATGGGTATCCAACATTATTCTGGTCACAAAGAAACAAGGTACAATTCGAGTTTGAGTCGATTATAGGCATCTTAATAAGGCTTGTCTGAAAGATAATTACCCTATGCCCTTCATCGATCAAATTATCAATAATTCCACTAAAAGCATCATTTTATCTTTTATGGATGGATTTTATGGATATAACCATATCGATATTTTACCAGTTGATCAACACAAAACAACCTTCATCTTCCCATAGGGGACTTTCACATATCAAAAATTAACCTTTGGACTTAAAAACGTTGGAGCCACTTTCCAACGGGCCATGTCGTATGCTTTCTACGATATCAAGAATATTGTTGAGCCCTATCTCGATGACTTTCCATCTCATTGGGCTCATCGAAAATACCATATTGGTCATCTAATATTGATCTTTCTTATATGTCGACATTAAAACATACGCTTGAATCCCCACAAATGCATTTTTTTTGTTGAATCGGGAAGACTCCTCGACTTTGTAGTATCCAAATATGGGATTAGGGTGGATCCATTAAAATTCAATTCTATCCTTGCTTTACCACCTCCCAACAATATTACACAAATCCAAGGTTTGCAAGGGAAGGAAAACTTTATGCGTTGTTGTATTTGCAATTACACCGAAATCACGAAAGGATTCATGAGATTGATGAAAAATGATGTCCCTTTCATATGGGATGTAATTGCTCAATGCTCATTTGATGACCTCAAACATGCTTTAATGAATACACCATTGTTACATCCCCCCAACTATGTGAGAGATTACATCCTTTATTTGGATGCCTCTGCTTCCACTATATCCATGGTTTTAATTCAAGAGGATGATGATGGTGAAGAATATGTGATCTATTATTTAAGTAAGAGCCTTTCAGGTATTGAACATTGTTATTCACATGTTGAAAATTTGGCTTTGGAGACGATCATTGTTGTCCAAATATTTCGACACTACATCTTACTTGGCACTACCACGGTCATTGTTGACTCGAACTCCATGTACCACATCTTGAATCATCAAGTACTTGGGGGGAAATGTTCAAAATGGATCGTCATTCTTCAAGTATTCGATCTCGAGTTCACCAAATCCAAAGGAAAGAAATCATTGGTTTTTGTCGAATTAATTTGTGATCTTCCCCACAATGATGAGGAAACATATCCTAGTGATTCTTTTCCCAATGAGTCACTATTCCTTATTAGTACATTTGATCCATGGTATGGAGACATTATTTTATATCTCCAGACCCAACACTTCCAACCAGGTATTTCATGTGACAAACGATGTTGTATTAGACACCATTCAAAATGCTACCTCATTATTGGTGACACGTTATATCATTGTGGTATTGATACTTTCCTCCATCGTTGTTTAACCCATGAAGAGGTTGAGCATGTTTTAAATGACTGTCACCTAGTATATTTTGGCAGTCATCTCTCTGGGATGGCTACAACCCAGAAGATATTACGTGGTGGTTATTTTTGGCCAACCATTTTCAAAGACTACATTCATATTGTTAAAACATGCCCACCCTGTCAAATATTTAATAAGAAATCATGTACCCACCAATATCCACTCCATCCAATTGTCGCCATCGACCCATTTTCCAAATAGGGAATTGATTTCATGTAATGTAAGCCTACCTCAACTGGGGGGCATGATTATATTATCGTCGCAGTTGATTATTTCACTAAATGGGTTGAGGCCATGCCTACATTTCTAAACGGTAGTCGAACTACAACACTTTTCATATTTAACCACATCATCACTTGATTCAAAGTCCCACAAGCTATCGTAACTGATCACATATCCCATTTCCAAAATCATATGATGTGTGAGTTGTGCACCAAATTGGGTTTTCGACATGAAAACTCATCCCCATACTATCCTCGATCCAATGGACAAGTTGAAGCTATTAACAAAGTCTTGGAAACCATGCTTCAACATGTGGTGGGGATGAACAAAACCACTTGGCATTTGCAACTCTTCTGAGCACTTTGGGCCTATAGGAATTCAGTTAAAACCACCACTGGATTCACACCTTTCCAGCTGGTATATCGGTTAGAAGTGTTGTTGTCGATTGAATGCGATATTACATCTCTAAAAATAGTCATAGAGATCCTTCCCCACACCTCTATTGAAGAGGAATGTTTCCTATACCTAACGAATTTGGATGAAACCCATCATAATGCTTCTCGCATTAACGAGAAACATATAAAATGCATCAAGACCCAATATGATAAGTTTGTCTGACCTAGCATATTCGCAGAAGGAGATATGGTCCTGGTCTATGACCAATACCATGATAAACTTGGAGCAGGGAAATTATAGTCTATGTGGCATGGACCTTACATCATAAAACATGTGCTACAGAAAGGTTCCTACGAGCTAATCGATTATGATGGAATCCCTCTCAATGAACCTGACAACAGGCTCTACTTGAAAAAGTATTATGCTTAAGAAATCTCCCATGTGTGCTTTGTACATTATTTTACCATATGATTTGGTTTGGTGTGTCTTCGCTTTTGCATGAACGATTTTTGTTTCATCCTTAGCTACTTATACCCTGCTTGGTCCCTGAATGCACAGATTTCATCAGATTTCCCAATATATTTTGGATTTGCGGATGGCACTAGCAAACATACCCAGAATTTAGCTTATGTAGCTTGGACCATCTACGAATCAAACGAGTTGGTGAGATAAGGAGGGACTTGTCTTGGACTTGCAACCAATAATGTTGCAACATATCATGCCATTATTGGAATTTTGAATGAGGCTGCCTCTCTTGACATATATCAAATTATTATTAACCTTGATTCCCAACTTGTGGTTTGTCAACTCAACAACATTTACACCATACGGAATCCAATATTTCTACATCTCTACTTAAGGTTTCATCATCTCGAAAGGTTTTTTACTTATGTAGAATACCAACACATACTGAGGTAACTTAATACCATTACCGATTCGCTAGAAAAATACATGTTGGATTGCAATCTTGCACACAGATAAATATTCAAGATCATAAAAGCATAAAATATGAAATATATATATATATGTTTCCAAGAAGTACCTAGAGTGGAAAAATGTGGGATACTATGCATGTACATCATCATAGAAAGACTATAAGAAACTCTACCCATTCCCCTGTACTACATTGTGCTCATGGTAGCACACTACTTCTCTAGCTACTCGTATCAACAGATGGATAAGACTCTCTGGTACACCCATAGTGTGCATCTGCAGGTGTAAAGGAACATCCTCCAATCTCATGGAGGGGACAGCCATGGTAAGTCCCCTGGGATTCCTTTCTCCCTCACAAAGTACTCTAGCTCTGCCACATGCCTCCACAAATTCCTGGGCACCGTCGCGTCATCCAAATGGTAAAATTCTAGTTGGAAGAGCTATCCCTCTATCTACATGATGAAAAAAAAAACATGTTTTAATCCCTCCATGTACAACAAAAAAAATGCATATATTATAAAACAAAAAATATACTTTTGGAAGGTCATGGTATTCCTTGTTTTACCTGATGCATCCCATTGTGCCCCTTCATGGAGCACTAGATCTGTACTACCCCTAAAATCAACCCAGGAATAAGGGTAGTCCTCCACCATCATGATCTTCCTTCTCCACCATGCAAATAAGCCAGCAGTAAAAGAAAAGGATGACAGCTCATACCCCAACCAGGGCAAAAGACTGGTTCGCCTCTCCATCTGGGGCTCAGATACAAGGTGCTCCATCAACAAAACCTGTGACTACATATGTGGTACTCTATCCAAGAATAATGATACCAAGAAAGATCCATATCCAAACTGCTTATGTTTTCCCTCTCTACATCTGGAAATTTGATCTTTCACATTTTCCATGAAATTTCCTGCACACCAATTAAATATCCTCGGCTCAAGAAATTGTAAGGCGTATGCCATCTATGACTTGGAAGCAATATGGGGACTGGTTCTTCCTGCCAGTTTAGTAATAGTAAACAGGATAGCTCGTAGTGGAAGGTCCCTCACATCCTTGATTGTAATCCTTCCACTCTCCTTGTGCAATCTTGGCACACAAAATTGTGCTATATACTCATATGTTTGGTGTGGCATGGTTTGATGGTTGGATAGGATGATGGGCACTTCTCTCCTTGAGACCCCCATCAGAAAATACACGTCCTCAATGTCAATCTCCAACATGTGAGATACCACCTAGAAGGCCTGCTCATCAACGTTCCATAATCCAATCAGATGTTCAAGGAGAAGTATTTCATTTCGCATATTTTGTATCTTGAAGTATTTCAATAGCCCACCATTTTGGATAGCTTCCCTTGCTTTAGGGTCATGTAACATATACAAATCATCATTATCATGCTCCATTTCCTTCCATTCAAGAATTTTTGCTGATAAATCCCTACAAATCAACAGTAAAATGCATTATCCAAAATCTCAAAAAAAGTAAATGTTTTTTTAGAGGTTAAATTACAAGAAAAAAAAATTGTTTTGAGCCTGGAGACCCCTTACAAGCCTTTACAGAGCACTGGATCCCCCTAATCAAGGGAACTAGGGTGCTAATATCTAGGATGGCACCCCTCATGATGATGCCTTAGGGGAGCGCCACCATAGTAGAGCGCATTAGAGGTCCCTAAAGATCCCAAAACCACTAAAAAAGCATCAAAATAAAAAAAAAACATGGAAAATGAAGAGGAAGATCAGATCTCTAACATGGTCCAGATGAAATGCATAATGATGGCATGTAGCTCTCCCAATCGACGACAGAAAAATCACTCCAAATGGGAAAAAACTCAAGCGAAAAGGCCAATTACAAGTGAAAGGTGAAAATCAACTAAAAGTTTTACCCAAAATGACTTTTTACCTTTTTCAAACTAGTTGTATCTAACCCTTTTTCACATTTATATTACCTGTCCTTTGATTTTTTCACAATTATCATCATTTTTAAAGGAATTGTTGACATTTTTTCCCAGGATAATTTATTTATGCAGGGACATACGAAGAAGAATCATTTTTTCACCTTGTAATCTCTTTGAGAAAACTTCGTCGCCCTTCAAGCTTGTTAAAATATGAAGAGTCGTTTGTTGGGAAATAGTTTAACCCTTTTTTGGTCCCATCGGACTAAATACGAAAAAAGAATACTCTAGTCAAATATCGACTAGAAGATTTCTCCATCGTATTATTTTATGGTTTTTTGGGCCTCAAAAACTAAAATTACAAAAAAGAATACCCACAAAGTTTTCTTTAATTCCTTTTCAAACTCCCTAAACATGAAAAACAATCAAGTTTTCCTTCTATCAACTCGTAAAACCATACATTGAAGGGCCCATATGGGGATGAACCCTTACTTCTTCCAGTTCATTAAACATAGGAAGAGTAACTTACTGAAGGTGAGTTATACCGAGCACTTGTTATCCTTTTCAAGATCGATAAACAAGAAAGAGGTACTCATCTATCTAGATGGGGGGGGGAATTGCAGGAAGTGATTCAAGTGTATTGAAACCTTTAAGGCAGTTGTTGTTGTCTCCCTTGAACATGGAACCTATCTGTGTTTCACCTTACATTTGGTTAATTCACTCTACCCTGAGTCATACCAAACCCATGAGTCTTGTTACTCCTTTGGCTCATATGAAGAGTGCCCCAGTCATTGTCGCACTATGTTTTGGTCCATTTCTCAACTGAGTTGAAATATTCCAAGTCTTGTGTCATTCCTCATAAATGTTTAAGGGAAGTATTTCACTTCATATCAGCCATCTATAATATTACTAGTTTCCATCCATGTGTCAGTCCACATTTCCAATCTTATATAATTATCCTATAATTGTTTTGTGTCAAAGATGGAGGATACATCAAGGCCCTCCTTCAATGAATCTTTTCCTGTCAAATTTAGCATAGCATCCGGGAATTCGAATTAGAAACACAACAGTTCCTTGGAACATTCATGCCTCAATGGCAGGTTTCCTCACCTTCAACAATGGTTTTACATCATTGACCCTTGATTGATTAATTCCATGGATGTTCGACCTCAACTCAATTATTCACATTCATTGGAATGTACCAGGGTACCTTGAGAATCATTGACATCATTGGTGATTTACCTCATGCTTGTTAACAGTATACACCAATGACCAGTAATCAAGTAGTTTTTACCATGTTCGACATCAAAACACTTATTCACATAGATAGAATCGTACTATTTTGGGATCGGGACAAAGACCCTGGGTTGAACACCCACTCTATTATGTGCTTTTCCCAAGTTGCAACAAAGATTATTTTTCTGATTTACATAGATCCACTTTGTATTGGTTTGTGGCTAAGTTCTTGTCATATTGTAGCTCCACTATGTATTATTTCGTGGCTGTGATCAGGTCATGTCATGGAGAAATGGATCCACATTGTATCTTTGGTGGCCATCTCCTTAGTCAATATCACTATGGATCTACAGTGTATTGGTCGACATCCATGCTTTGAGTCATTTATATTCCGAGCATAGGTAATCATGCCTCGGGAATGAAACATATATTAATATTGTTTGATGATTGTTTGCAGCTTCTACTAGGTTCTCCAACTCCACCACCCTTGCATTGAACAAAGTGTTTCGTCCATCAGTTTTCTCTTTTGACCTCACACTTTGGGGGAGAATATTTTACACATAAAAATTCCACACTTGCGTATAAAGTGTCACAAGTGGCGCACATTGCGCAAACATCATGTTTTAAGTGTCGCAATTGTCGCATGCGGCGCAAACGTCACATTTTAAGTGTCGTAAGTGCCTCGCCTAAACCGCCACAAGTGTCACAAGTATTGTAACATGATTCATGAACTTTTTTAGGTGTTCCAACTCAATCGACACCTTAGAAACATTTTTTACAACCTCCAAATCATGTTAGAGAGAAAATCCCCATCATTGGCAGTTGAAGCATATCTTTTCCTTGGAAAATTCAACTTATTATTGAGAATTTATGAAGGGTGGCATCCCCTGGCCATATTGGGGGAGTGTCATGGCACCCCCTATGCCATGTTATGGGAGCACCATTTCTAGGATGGAACCTCGTCTCTCACTATGTGGGAGAACCATTCTTGTAGAGAAAAAAGGGGGATCTTCTCCACCAAATTCTATGATCCAACTCCCTTAGATTGGGTTAGTTATGTTCTGTTGGATTACTGAGAGGGTGGGTGAATCAGTAATAGAGAAATTTAATCCCTTTTAACCATATAATCCAAGTGCTATATCAATGAAGCATTATTATCCAATAACTGCAGAGTAAATAAGCAATGAACAAATGAACAATTATACACATACACAGTACACCAGTGTTTTACGTGGAAACCCAAATCGGGAAAAAACCAC
>SNQJ01S0032931.1:87003-117046 GCA_010110895.2 Picea sitchensis
CTCATTGAATGGTAAGGTATAGGCCAAAACTGAAGAACCAGGGGTAGGTTCGGTACTTACTTGGTAATCGGTTTTCGAAGTGTCAAATTCTTGTTGTGGAATTTCCTCTTTCTGGCCACCCGATCCTAGCTAATCCCCCAATATGTCTATTGGGGTTGCTGGAAATTCAAGTAGCTTAGTGTCTAAGACACTTTTGACCTTATTTTCACTCTGTGAAAGGTTTTGAACTGAGGCATCGGGGCCTGGGTTAGATGCTTTCTTAGGTTCCTTTTCCTTTGTAATATGCACCAGAGTCACCAGGGAAACGTCTGAACTATCCTCATAATCATAGATGGTTATTAAGTCAAAAAAGGGGTTTGTTACAATTTTCCTACCTGGTGTCCTTGATATCTTAGGATGGGTTGAAATCCCCCCTGGTGATCCGATCTATGGTGATGGAACTTCAGGGTTTTATGGCTTAGTGATTTTTTCAATTTGCAATGGCTCTAAGCCACTTGGCTCTCCTCTGCTTGCAATTGGGTCATCAGCAGGGATCCTTTACATATCTACAAGATCTGGGTCGTATTATAACTAATGATTCTTTGTGCCCCTTCTAGCAAGAACAATCCTATTCTTTGTGAATCTGTAGTATATGTTGCTATAAATTATTCTGTAACTCTAAGGGCCTCTTCAGACGACTGCTCTATTGTCTCCACCTTTTCATCCATGCTCACAGACTTGAACCTGGTCATGTTCGAGTTGGTCATCCTCTGTACTACCTCCTCCCAGTCCCGAGCACATTCTATGAAAATTTCATCCTCAAACTTGTCATGCACATATGGCCAATGGGAGGATACCTGTGAAGCATGTTGGGGAACCAAGACTTTAGGTTCGTGCTTGTGGAATCGGCCTGTTGGGAACTTGAATTCAAGTTGGCTCAACCCTTCTTATTTGGATTGAGTAGTGTCCTTTACCAAATAAAACCCCACATGTAAGTTGTAGGGTATGAAATCTCGTTTCTTGTCCTTAACTAGTGTGGTGTTATAGCCCTGCAGGATAGTCTGATAGCATATTTCTCCCATAATGAGCTGGTATGGGACGTGAGAATGGATTAGATGCTCTACTTTGGTTTCCCCAAACACCCTAATATAGGTTGTGCATTAATCTAAATACTAGTGGCCTACCTTTGCTACCATTTTATTGGTTGCTATGGATAGTCTCGGACACTCCTTTTTAAATACCATAAAATGAATATGGGCAATGAATTCATCGCAAATGAGTGTGTAGGATTTTTTGTACCTGTTATCCCATAATATGTTGAAATAAACGTGAACAAGGATCTTCACAACATGCCATCTTAAATTCATGTCGGCGAAGACGTTTCTCGCACAGATCACATTGAGCAGGTACGAGGCCATGTGGAAAGCGGGTGCTTCCCCTTTTTTCGACGTCTAAGCCTGTTGTACATAAATGCTCAATTTCTTGGAAATTGTTGCTCCCAGTTGAAGCTGCTTCGGGAGATTTCCATTGTGTATGCCAAGGGAATCCATGCTTCCAAAAACTTGGAGCAGTCCTTCTCTCCATACAGTTAGCACTAATCGGTAGATGAGAGCCATCAGTAGATGTAAGCCCTCAATTTATTGTCCCCATGCAACCATTTATGCGGTTTTGTAAACTTTTGTCCTCCTTCCACCCATGACACCATCAACGGTTGTCAAAATTCATAGAACTTCACTACGAAGTCTATGTTTATCCACTCGTCTAGGTCTCTGAGTTTGTAGTAATTTTGGACTTCTGTCAGGAATAAAAATATGACACACCCACCATCATTGATTAAGAATTTTTTTCGCATCTGTATGGTCGATCATCCACTTCAAAACCTCCATGCATGGGAAAATCGGGGTTATGCATGCTACCATGTGAAATTATGATTGTCGGATATTTGGGAACACCTAGTCATCCTGCGCAGCCCTTACATATGGTCATTGTGTGGGATACATTTAATTACTCCTCGATAATTACGTTGTGAGCAGTTCTCCCCATTGTGGGAGAATTAATTTGGATCTAGTGTTTTCTTTTGTATCACTGAAGACCGGAGGTTGAACACAATATTTTTTTGTTGAGGTTTTTACGATTGACTCTTCCTTGGGAGCGTACTCCAACTACCTCACAATACAAGGAGAAGAACCTTCACCTATTCCTTCTTCCTTTAGCTTCCACTCGTCTAGGTCTCTGAGTTTGTAGTAATTTTGGACTTCTGTCAGGAATAAAAATATGACACACCCACCATTCGCATCATTGATTAAGAATTTTTTTCGCATCTGTATGGTCGATCATCCACTTCAAAACCTCCATGCATGGGAAAACCGTGGTTCTGTAGGATACCATGTGCAAATATGAATGTCGGATATTTGGGAACACCTAGTCATCACACGCCCTTACATATGGGTCATTGTGTGGGATACATTTCAGGTACTCCTCCCGACTAATTCTGTTGAACAGTTCTCCCCATTGTGGGAGCATTAATTTGGATCCAATGTTTTCTTCTGTATCACCAAAGACCGGAGGTTGAACACAATATTTTTTTGTTGAGGTTTTTACGATTGACTCTGCCCTGGGAGCATACTCCAACTACCTCGATGAACCAGGAGAAGAACCTTCACATGTTTCTTCTTCCTTTAGCTTGGGTGCTCTCGATGAATGTTTGGTGGTTGGATTTTTTGGAGGCATTTTCCCTACAGCTTATAAAATAGTTAGAGACTGTGCAAGAAATCAGATGTATATATAACAAATCACGACTGTCGAATTGACAAACTTGAACGCATACCTATGCTTCTTGTTTAACCTTGTCTTGATAATCTAAGAATCAGCACAGTCTTGAGATGCTTACTTTGCTTCTTCAGATGCTCTGGAATTCAAATTTGTGCGTAGAATGAAATTGTTCAAATTCGTTCTAGATATTTAAATAGGGATGAACTTACCTTGTCGCATCAACCATTCAATCCGGGTTATGAGTGTAGTTCTATTACTGTTGCAATATATTCAAAGATGTTTAAAATTAAATTCGAGCATAGGTTGATGGCGCGGGCGCAGGTTGTAACGTGGCCTATCGGTGATTTCAAATCGTTGTTGTTCAATCGAGGCATGGAGTAGCAACATATGAGGGATGAAATATTAACTAGACTATTAAATTCCAGAATCTGATTGTATCTTATGATGAAAACATCCCATCGTTTCGCTAGTCCAGCTGGTGATTAGGGGGTCAGGGTTCCACTTTGAACACTTTTCATTGATATCTCCTTGCAAAATCTCTGACGTCGAATGATCTTGTCGTACAGAGCTGACGAAGCAAGGATCACTTGGAGGTGTGACTAGGACACAGGAAACCTTAAGATGACTTGAGATGAAACTAGGTTGTACAACACGCCTATGCAACACACACATGTGGCACTTGAGATCAGCATATTTTTTTACCCGTGTTATTCGAAATCAGGACTTTTCTTAAGGTAAACATTCTAAAACCCGATCCTATCTCACTGACGCTGAAAGGTATCAAGGATTGGTGATCAACGATAAACCTAGCCAAGTGCTCCTAGATTGACTCTCTCAAAAATTTCCCGATGCCGAAAGTGTATCAGGGTTCGACGATTGGCAATATGTTTATCATAGACAAAATCGATTGTTTTAACCTTTCTAGATTTCCCCGACCCCAAGCAAGCACATCAGTCATCAGCTATTAGTGGTTTCTTTATGGATTTTTTCAATGTTTATCCCTCCCATACTTTGCCGACGCTGATGGGGATCATCTATCTCTTGAAAATTCATGGAAAAAAACTCACGCAAACCAAATCTGCCTTATGTCGATGTTGATGGTGCATCGACGATTGGTGATTAATGTAACTATGTGGCCACTTTACTTGCTTGAATTTTTTCGACGTCGAACACAGGCACGTTAGTTGCTATGTTAGTTGCAGATTCTTAGTTAGTATGTCAATTTCTTTTAGACACAAAGTTTCATTTAACAAGTTCAAACAAACCCGACTTGATTGATAAGAGTCATGAAAGCAAAAAAAAGTAAACCATCCCCCAAAGTGAACTCAATTTAGACGGTAAAAGAAAACAAGTGGTACCCAAAAAGTGATAGAATTTCATAAGTATTTTTAGGGTGTGTTGAGCGCTCAAACAAGGTTATTTCCCAACCTTAGTATTTTTAGGAAAATATATTATAATATTCCCTTGGCAAATAATCCCTCTAGCTCATCCCTTTTTCCCAACCTCTCAGCCCCATCTCTTTGCCTACCCAGTGGAGCATCTAGGCTCTCCGACCTAATAAGCACATAATCCTCCCATCTTATAAACACTTGGCTTACCAACCTATAGACATCATTACAATTCAGCGGGGGCTCGGCCTAGGCGTATTACAGATCCCAGGTCATCCAATTTTTCATGTTTAACCTGGTCAATTATAAATTGAGGCTCTCTCACCAACTTGCATTTCAAAATGATCTTGTTGTTCACAATAAACATATTCATCGCACTATATTGGATAAAGGAGAATCAACATGTGTCATGTCCTTAGCCTATTGGAAAGGTCTTAAATCCCATGGTCTTAATAAATCTTCTACCATGTTGAAAGTATTTGATGGATGAGGTTTCACACCTCATGGACTATTACAATCATTAGTTGTTGAACTGGGGGGGGAACTATTTCTGTTAGTGTAGAATTATTTGACGCTCCTTTAGGTTATAACTTATTTCCTGGAATAAGATGGTTTTATGCTATGACTGTTGTGGCCTCTTTGGTTTTCCGATGTGTCCAGTTTCCTCATCAAGGAAAAATAGTTACCATCGATTAGTTAAATTACTGTACACATGACACTCACAATCAAACAACAAACAATATTCCATTTTTGGGGGACTCAAATATTACTTATGAAAGTGTATGGGTATGTCTAATGAAATATTCATCGCTCATGGGCACTTTCCCCACACCCCTTCCTCAAATATCACAGCATATCGCAACAATAAGTATAATTTCAACCATGGTACATCAATCCCTCAAATCATCTGATCCTTGGATTGTACCTATTCCTTTAGAATTTTATACACTAGGTGGCACTATGTCGCTTAGTCCTGCCAAGGCCGAATATGAAGCCATTCAATCTACCTCTCCTTCACCTGACGACCAACATCTGATGTTGTCTAATTCTTATTCGTTACCATCCTGGTTAGATTCCTTATCATCAACCTTTGATTACATCCTACATATTTTTCCATTCAATGAATCCATTATGGAAATGTTTAATATCGAAGAGTCACCATGGGATTATAACCACCATCGCTCATCCTTTCTTCACAGTTTCGATGAAATCGAGAAAGATATTCCATCTATCTTTCCAACTAATATTGTCAACCATCCTTAATCTATGATACTTACTCAAGATATGATCTCCGAGGGAAATTTGAGAAACATATCACAAACCACCAGTGTTGACATATCCAAAAAACAAGGTGTCATGGAAAACATCCAACTAGGTGCAAACTGTTCAACTGAAGAGATTGAAAATTACGCCGCCTTATTTAAATAATTTTGTGACATTTTTTCCTAGAGATATGAATAAATTCTAGGGATCGACCCTTCGATCATTGTGCATGAAATCAAAACTTACCCTATAGAAAAACTAGTATGACAAAAACTTCTCCTCGTTCATCCTTAGAAAATTGTGGTAAAAAAGGTGGAAGCTGAGAAATTATTAAAATATGGTTTCATATACCCTATACCTCTGACCGAATGGGTATCCAACATTATTTTGGTCACAAAGAAACAAGGTACAATTCGAGTTTGAGTCGATTATATGGATCTTAATAAGGCTTGTCTGAAAGATAATTACCCTATGCCCTCCATCGATCAAATTATCAATAATTGCACTTAAAGCATCATTTTATCTTTTATGGATGGATTTTATGGATATAACTAGATCGATATTTTACCAGATGATCAACACAAAACAACCTTCATCTTCCCATAGTGGACTTTCACATATAAAAAATTAACCTTTGGACTTAAAAACGTTGGAGCCACTTTCCAACGGGCCATGTCGTATGCTTTCTACGATATCAAGAATATTGTTCATCCCTATCTCGATGACTTTCCAGCTCATTGGGCTCATCGAAAATACCATATTGGTCATCTAATATCGATCTTTCTTATATGTCGACATTACAACATATGCTTAAATCCCCACAAATGCATTTTTGTTGTTGAATCAGGAAGACTCCTTGGCTTTGTAGTATCCAAAGACAGGATTAGGGTGGATCCATTAAAACTCAATTCTATCCTTGCTTTACCACCTCCCAACAATATCACACAAATCCAAAGTTTGTAAGGGAAGGAAAACTTTATGCGTTGTTTTATTTGCAATTACACCGAAATCACGAAAGGATTCATGAGATTGATGAAAAATGATGTCCCTTTCATCTGGGATGTAATTTATCAATTCTCATTTGATGACCTCAAACATGCTTTAATGAATACATCATTGCTATATCCCCCCAACTATGCGAGAGATTACATCCTTTATTTGGATGCCTATGCTTCCACTATATCCATGGTTTTAATTCAAGAGGATGATGACGGTGTAGAACATGTGATCTATTATTTAAGTAAGAGCATTTCAGGTCTTGAACTTTGTTATTCACATGTTGAAAATTTGGCTTTGGAGACGATCATTGTTGTCCAAATATTTCGACACTACATCTTACTTGGCACTACCACTGTCATTGTTGACTCGAACTTCATGTACCACATCTTGAATCATCAAGTACTTAGGGGAAAATGTTCAAAATGGATCATCATTCTTCAAGTATTTGATCTCAAGTTCACCAAATCCAAAGAAAATAAATCATTGGTTTTTGTCAAATTAATTTGTGATCTTCCCCACAACGATGAGGAAACAGATCCCAGTGATTCTTTTCCCAATGAGTCACTATTTCTTATCAGTACATTTGATCCATGGTATGGAGACATTCTTTTATATCTCCAAACCCAACACTTCCAACCAGGTATTTCACATGACAAATGATGTCATATTAGACACCATTCAAAATACTACCTCATTATTGGTGACACGTTATATCATTGTGGTATTGATACTTTCCTCCATCGTTGTTTAACCCATGAAGAGTTTGAATGTGTTTTAAATGACTGTCACCTAGTATATTTTGGCGGTCATCTCTCTGGGATGGCTACAACCCAAAAGATATTATGTGGTGGTTATTTTTGGCCAACCATTTTCAAAGACTGCACTGATATTGTTAAAAAATACCCACCCTGTCAAATATTTCATAAGAAAGCATGTACCCACCAATATCCACTCCATCCAATTATCGCCATCAACCCCTTTTCCAAATAGGGAATTGATTTCGTGTAATGTAAGCCTACCTCATCCAGGGGGCATGATTATATTATTGTCGCAGTCGATTATTCACTAAATGGGTTGAGGCCATGCCTACATTTCTAAACAATAGTCGAACTGCAACACTTTTCTTATTTAACCACATCATCGCTCGATTCGAAGTCCCACAAGCTATCATAACTGATCACAGATACCATTTCCAAAATCATATGATGAGTGAGTTGTGCACCAAATTGGGTTTTCAACATGAAAACTCATCCCCATACTATCCTCGAGCCAATGGACAAGTTGAAGACATTAACAAAGTCCTAAAAACCATGCTTCAACACATGATGGGGGTGAACAAAACCACTTGGCATTTGCAACTCTTCTGATCACTTTGGTCCCATAGGAATTCGGTTAAAACCACCACTAGATTCACACCTGTCCAGCTGGTATATCGGTTAGAAGTGGTGTTGTCGATTGAATGCGATATTACATCTCTAAAAATAGTCATAGAGATCCTTCCCCACACCTCTATTGAAGAGCAATGTTTCCTATACCTAACGAATTTGGATGAAATCCATCGTAATTCTTCTCTCATTAACGAGACACATATAAAATGCATCAAGACCCAATATGATAAGTTTGTCTGACCTAGCCTATTCGCAGAAGAAGATATGGTCCTGGTCTATGACCAAGACCATGATAAACTTGGAGCAGGGAAATTAGAGCCTATGTGGCATGGACCTTACATCATAAAATGTGTTCTACAGAAAGGTTCCTACGAGCTAATTGATTATGATGGAATCCCTCTCAGTGAGCCTTAAGAAATCCCCCATGTGTGCTTTGTACATTATTTTACAATATGATTTGGTTTGGTGTGTCTTTGGTTTTTCATGAACGAGTTTTGTTTCATCCTTAGCTACTTATACCCTGCTTTGTCCCTGAATGCACAGATGTCATCATATTTCCCAATATATTTTGGGTTTGCGGATGGCACTAGCAGACATACCCATAATTTAGCTTATGTAGCTTGGACCATCTATGAATCAAACGAGTTGGTGAGATCATGAGGGACTTGTCTTGGACTTGCAACAAATAATATTGCAGCATATCATGCCATTATTGGAATTTTGAATGAGGTTGCCTCTCTTGACATATATCAAATTATCATTAACCTTGATTCCCAACTTGTGGTTTGTCAACTAAACAACATTTACACCATACAAAATCCAATATTTCTACATCTCTACTTAAGGGTTCATCGTCTCAAAAGGTTTTTTACTTATGTAGAATACCAACACATACTGAGATAACTTAATACCATTATCGATTCGCTAGAAAATTACATGTTGGATTGCAATCTTGCACACAAATAAATATTCAAGATTATAAAAGCATAAACATGAAATATAAAAAAAAAAACATCACATCACTGTAACATATATATATAAACATGTGTTTTAATATATTCCAAGAAGTACCTAGAGTGGAAAAATGTGGGATACTATGCATGCACATCATCATAGAAAGACTATAAGAAAATCTACCCGCTCCCCTGTACTACATTGTGCTCATGGTAGCACACTACTGCTCTAGCTACTCATATCAACAGATGGATAAGACTCTCTGGTACACCCATAGTGTGCCTCTACAGGTGTAAAGGAACATCCTGCAATCTCATGGAGGGGACACCCATGGTAAGTCCCCTGGGATTCCTTTCTCCCTCGCAAAGTCCTCTAGCTCTGCCACATGCCTCCACAAATTCCTGGGCACCATCGCGTCATCCAAATGGTAAAATTTTAGTTGGACGAGCTATCCCTCTATCTACATGATGAAAAAAAGACATGTTTTAATCCCTCCATGTACAACAAAAAAAATGCATATATTATAAAACAAAAAATATACTTTTGCAAGGTCATGGTCTCCCGTGTTTTACCTGATGCATCCCATTGTGCCCCTTCATGGAGAACTAGATCTGTACTACCCCTAAAATCAACCTCGGAATAAGGATAGTCCTCCACCATCATGATCTTCCTTCTCCACCATGCAAATAAGCCAGCAGTAAATGAAAAGGATGACGACTCATTCCCCAACCAAGGCAAAAGACTGGTCCGCCTCTCCATCTGGGGCTCAGATACAAGGTGCTCCATCAACGAAACCTGTGACTGCATATGTGGTACTATATCCAAGAAGAATGCTACCAGAAAAGATCCATATCCAAACTGCTTATGTTTTCCCTCTCTACATCTAGAAATTTGATCTTTCACATTTTCCAAGAAATTTCCTGCACACAAATTAAATATCCTCGGCTCAAGACATTGTATGGTGTATCCCATCTATGATTTGGAAGCAATATGGGGATTGGTTCTTCCTGCCATTTTAGTAATAGTAAATAGGATAGCTTGTAGTGAAAGGTCCCTCACATCCTTGATTGTAATCCTTCCACTCTCCTTGTGCAATCCCAACACACAAAATTATGCTATATAATCATATATTTGGTGTGGCATGGTTTGATAGTTGGATAGGATGATGAGTTCCTCTCTCCTTGAGACCCCCATCAGAAAATACACATCCTCAATGTCAATCTCCAACATGTGATATACCACCTGGAAGGCCTACTCATCAACGTTCCATAATCCAATCAGATGTTCAAGGAGAAGTATTTCATTTAGCATATTTTGTATCTTGAAGTATTTCAATAGCCCACCATTTTGAATAGCTTCCCTTGCTTGAGGGTCATGTAACGCATACAAATCATCATTATCATGCTCCATTTCCTTCCATTCAAGAATTTTTGCTAATAAATCCCTACAAATCAACAGTAAAATGCATTAGCCAAAATCTCAAAAAAAGTAAATGTTTTTTTAGAGGTTAAATTACAAGAAAACAAAATTGTTTTGAGTATGGAGACCCCTTACAAACCTTTACAGAGAACTGGATCCCCCTAATCAAGGGAACTAGGGTGCCAAGTTCTAGGATGGCACCCCTCATGATGATGCCTTAGGGGAGCGTCGCCCTAGTAGAGCGCATTAGAGGTCCCTAAAGAGCCCAAAATCACTAAACAAGCATCAAAATAAAAAATAAAACCATGGAAAATGAAGAGGAGGATCAGATCTCTAACATGGTCCAGTTGAAATGCATAATGATGGCATGTAGATCCCCCAATTGACGACAACAAAATCACTCCAAATGGGAAAAAACTCAAGTGAAAAGGCCAATTACAAGTGAAAGGTGAAAATCAACTAAAAGTTTTACCCAAAATGACTTTTTACCTTTTGCAAACTAGTTTAATATAACCCTTTTTGACATTTATATTACCTATCCTTTGATTTTTTCACAATTATCGTCATTTTTTAAGGAATTGTTGACATTTTTTCCAAGGATAATTTATTTATGTAGGAACATACGAAGAAGAATCATTTTTCACCTTGTAATCTCTTTGAGAAAACTTCGTCGCCCTTCAAGCTTGTTAAAATATGAAGAGTCGTTTGTTGGGCAATAGTTTAACCCTTTTTTGGTCCCATCAGACTAAACACGAAAAAAGAATACTCTAGTCAAATATCGACTAGAAGATTTCTCCATCGTATTATTTTATGGTTTTTTTGGCCTCAAAAACTAAAATTACAAAAAAGAATACCCACAGAATTTTCTTTAATTCCTTTTCAAACTCCCTAAACATGAAAAACAATCAAGTTTTCCTTCTATGGACTCGTAAAACCATACATTGAAGGGCCCACATGGGGATGAACCCTTACTTCTTCCAGTTCATTAAACATAGGAAGAGTAACTTACTGAAGGTGAGTTATACCGAGCACCTATTATCCTCCTCAAGCTCAATAAACAAGAAAGAGGTACTCATCTATCTGGATGGGGGGGGGGATTGCAGGAAGTGAGTCAAGTGTATTAAAACCTTTAAGGAAGTTGTTTTTGTCTCCCTTGAACATGGAACCTATCTGTGTTTCACCTTACATTTGGTTAATTCACTCTACCCTGAGTCATACCAATCCCATGAGTCTTGTTACTCCTTTGGCTCATATGAAGAGTGCCCCAGTCATTGTCGCACTATGTTTTGGTCCATTTCTCAACTAAGTTGAAAGCTTCCAAGTCTTATGTCATTCCTCATAAATGTTCAAGGGAATTCTTTCACTTCATATCAGCCATCTATAATATTACTAGTTACCATCCATGTGTCAGTCCACATTTCCAATCTTATATAATTATCCTATAATTGTTTTGTGTCAAAGATGGAGGATACATCAAGGCCCTCCTTCAACGAGTCTTTTCCTATCGAATTTAGCATAGCATCCGACAATTCGAATTAGAAACACAACAGTTACTTGGAACATTCATGCCTCAATGGCAGGTTTCCTCACCTTCGACAATGGTTTTTACATCATTGACCCTTGATTGATTAATTCCATGGATGTTCGACCTCAACTCAATTATTCACATTCATTGTAATTTACCAGGGTACCTTCATCATTGGTGATTTACCTCATGCTTGTTAACAGTTTCTACCATGTTTGACATCAAAACACTTATTCACATAGATAGAATCGTACTATTTCGGGATCAGGACAAAGACCCTGGGTTGAGAACCCACTCTATTATGTGCTTTTCCCAAGTTGCGACGGAGATTATTTTAGTGATTTACATAGATCCACTTTTTATTGGTTTGTGGTTGTGTTCTTGTCATATTGTAGCTCCACTATGTATTATTTTGTGGCTGCGATCAGGTCATGTCATGGAGAAATGGATCCACATTGTATCTTTGGTGGCCATATCCTTAGTCAATATCACTATGGATCTACATTGTATTGGTCGACATCCATGCTTTGAGTCATTTATAATTTGAGCATAGGTAATCATGCCTCGGGAATGAAGCATATATTAATATTGTTTGATGATTGTTTGCAGCTTCTACTAGGTTCTCCAACTCCATCGCCCTTGCATTGAACAAAGTTTTTCGGCCATCAGTTTTCTCTTTTGACCTCACACTTTGGGGGAGAATATTTTACACATAAAAATTCCACACTTGCATATAAAGTGTCACAAGTGGCGCACATGGCGCAAACATCATGTTTTAACTGTCGCAATTGTCGCATGTTGCACAAACGTCACATTCTAAGTGTCGCACCTAAACTGTCAGAAGTGTCACAAGTATTGTAACATGCTTCATGAACTTTTTTAGGTGTTCCAACTCAATCGACACCTTAGAAATATTTGTCACAACCTCCAAATCATGTTAGAGAGAAAATCCCCATCATTGGCAGTTGAAGCATATCTTTTCCTTGGAAAATTCAACTAATTATTGAGAATTTATGAAGGGTGGCACCCCTTGGCCATACTGGGGGAGTGTCATGGTGCCCCCTATGCCATGTTATGGGAGCACCATTTCTAGGATGGAACCCCGTCTCTCACTATGTGGGAGAACCATTCTTGCAGAGAAAAAAGGGGGATCTTCTCCACCAAATTCTATGGTCCAACTCTCTTAGATCGGGTTAGTTATGTTCAACCCTCATGCTTGGGATTCACCCTACGATCTGATCCAAACCTCAAGGGTCTCTCTCCTCATCCATATCCCTCATTTTCTCATGGTAGTTTTACTTTTCATGCCTATAAATTGAAAGCATTTACATGGAGAAGGAGGAAGAAATCAATAACAGCATCATTATTTTGATATTATATTGTTCATGCAAAGGGTTGGATGAGGAGAGCCTGAAGGAGTTGTTGCATCTTCAAACTTGGATTGTAAGTATCTTCTTTTGGTTCTCAAATTAATATACTTGGCCTATTTCCTTCAAGTATGTGTACTTTCTCATCTACGTGTCTATTGTCATTCAATATTCATAGATAGATCTGTTTAGTTAATTATATAGAGTGGAAGGAAGGTATATTTTTTGTTCTTTGCAAGATTAAGGAGCTTAGGAATCAAGATCAAGATTTGGAGCATCAAGGACAATCACCGGAATAAGGTATGTCACACTTTTATTCTCGTAATTTAACTAGATAAATTATATTTGAAAGGAATATAACAACCATTTGTACTTTTCTGTCTTGGTAATGGGGATATGATAATCCAAGGGAGATTTCACCTGTCTGTAGGGGAAATATTACATAACTGTAAGACACCAAAAAGAGGAAAAATTGAGTCAAGTAAACCTGTATTCAACATGAGAAATTTGGCAGTGTTATTGTTCATCGGAAATGTATACATGTAGGATCCCTCCAATTAGGCTTCAATTCCACCATAGAATTTGCAATGGCCACCATATAACTATTGGAAGGAATTAAAAAATGAGTGTTATACCTGGTGAGAACCATGTATGAAATTTGCATGAAAAGTACCTTTTGGGAGATTCTTAGAATTGATGTTATCATTTATACCAGAGGTTAAAACAAGATAATGAGAACCTAATATAACCATCAGTCAAAACTGAAGTTCCTCATTATCTAGGAAAGTCTCCCTAAGATCACAATTTACATAACCCACATGATGAGAGGAATAACTTTGTCTGCTAGTTTGAGGGAAATGTCAAGCAAAGGATGACTCCAAGTTCTCTCTTATAACATAATAAAAATTATTTGAGGATTGTTGGAGTATTGAAACATAAACCATTGATGAGTGATGTGTCTTCCCTTGAATATTAACTTGTGATTCTGGAGCATATTTAGGTGACAATGTTTCTTGAATCAACTAGATGTTTCATGTGTCTTGCATAGTGATGGGTTGTCTAAGCATGTTATTTCCACATGGGGATCTGAATTTTTTTTGTATTCTGCATACTTTGTATCATTAGTTATTAACATATGTGCAATGAGATCAAAAATTTTGTATTGTAGAGGACCATTGGATGATAGATTGATATTAAATTATGGAACAGAAAGATAATCATTGAAAACAAAGTTATAATGATCAAATTGTGTATCAGTATGTTCTAGAAATTTAGATTGAAAAGGATTTTCATCATTGTGTGCACTAGATAGAATATTATTCTAAAGGAATCCTTGATTAGTCAATGTTTGAAAATCTTCTTATTATCTTTTAGCTTTCAGTATTTCATCATTGAAAGACGCATGTAAATATTGTACCGTGTGACAAAAAGGTGAATTCTCATGTAGTTCATCATCATTGAACATGTTTGTATAAAGAGAATAGAGATCTGTAGATTCTTAAAATGACTAGATTTTCTCAGTAAGAGAATTGCTACAGACCAAAACATACTCATAACTCTCTTGATATCCAGGATGGACATCTAATGTAATTCCTAAAGGAATATCATCTGTTAGTTCCCACTCTGTATCTACACAGTTTAAAAGGTTTGATGGAAATTCCTTTATAGTTGCGACAGGGTGCTGGTTAGAAATTGTGTTCCCTCCTTCCATTATCAGATCAAGATTTTCATGAAAGGATATAGTCACTATGTTTCCCAATGATAAATTATCATTCAAATGTATAGTAGTTTTTTGAATTGATTATTTAATTAATGCATATTTGAAATAGTCTTCTGAATCATTTCCCTTAGATTTCTCATCGAAATTAGATTGTAGAGTATCAAATGTTTGAGGGTAAGATACCATTGTCTGAATGCTTGAAAATATTTCTCTGGGATGGGAGGTGACTGAATATTCATTATGAAAATATAAATATTTTGAATTAGAGATATTTTGATTATCCAAATTGTACCCTTCAGGAAAAAAAAAAAGATATACAATACAATCAAAGATTTATTGGTTTGAGGGTCTGTCACTTTTAGGAAATCTACAGGATTTTTTCATGACTCTTTGAAATAAATCATCCACGGGTTCATTTCCGAGCCTACGTATTTATTCAAGTTCATTAAAGAGTTCATCATAATCATAATATACATGAACACTGATAAATAATTCCATGAACTATCTCCAACGATGTATCGATTTCACTCATAATGTCCTAAACTAGATTTAAAATGTCATTCTAATGTGAGGATGAACAATCGACATATTTCATTATCCCAGACAACTTTAAGATTATTTCATGCAATGTTAAAGTTGTTGAGATGTGTGAATGCAGATACATGCCCTTAACCATCAAACTTCAATTTTTCCAAGAGATTAACTTTCTTGATTGATATTTCCCTGGAGAGTATTGGGAGACTCAAAGGGTTATCCCATACAAAGATACAGAGAGGATCCATGGGATGATTAAAAAAATTAATGAAATGACTCCACATTCTAGCCCCAATTCTGTTGATGTGGTCTGTGTGACCTTTATTAATAGCAGGGGTTACCCCTGGTGAGAATTCCCAATTAGACCTCACACCATTTGGAATAGGGAACCCATCCAGATTCTAGCCCGGAACCCATTTCTAGTTTTGGGTTTAACTATTATGCCTCGGTACACTGGTGATGGTTTCTAAGATAAATAATGAAATGAAACTAATCTAATATGCATGCATCCAAACAAAACTAAGGTAACTAGAAAGAAATCATAGAACCAGACATGCTCCTATCAATCACCTAGGAAATAGTTCACACAGAGAAGAGACAAGAATACGAGTACATAACTGCAAACCTAGGATATTCTAGCATTAAAAAAATATTTTATAGTCTTATCTCCACATATTCAGAAAAATATTCCCCGAAGAACAGAAATAAGAAGGCAAAAAAAAATACATAAGAATAGTGTATAGTGCGAGATACATTCTTACACAACCCAAGTGTTGATAAAAACGTAGAATAAAAGTCAACACGTGCAACACAAGAATCAGAGTTCTCCAGAAAAATAGCTTGGCCAAATAGGCTTATTCTCATTAAAAGTTTCAACAATAGTACATGAAATATCCAAGAGCCAAAAATCACCTAATTCGAGTATAATTCCCATATTTATTAGAATTCACCTTGATTGTTGGCCTTTCTCCTTCCCGACTCTTGACCTTCCATTTGTAAACTTGTGTTCCTATTATGTACAGAATGATGAGGGAATAATGACTACAAAAATGTTTATAATTAATATATCATACATCATATTTATTTTCATTTGGAATTTGTCTTTTAATGTTGTTGGGCCACCATAGATTTTGGCCATAGTTCACCTCATACAATATGATGAATGATCAAGACACTAGTGGTATATCCTACCTCTATGCTTGGGGATTTCATACCATGAGGTTTGGACTTTTTCTTCTTCCATTTTGACTTCATCCCCTTTTGTTTCTCCTTTGTTGCTACTACAACTATTGTTGTTGTTGTTGGTGTATCATCCTTTGCATTTGCAAAAACATCGTTGTGTACTAGTGAATTCTTCTTGTCCAGATGTATAAAATTTGTTTCACTATAGTCTGCTTCCTTCTCACCTTGTGTATCCATATTGTTGAGTATGATCTTCTCCCAGTGCTGGTACCTAGTACCATTCAACATAAGATGGATGAGTTTCTAGAGTACAATCTTGAAATATAATTTAAAAACTATGCACTTAAACCTATGGAACCAAATATTTAGCTAAGTGATAGTTTCATATATTCTTCCCCGATTTGAGTTCTTGGTCCCTCTGATCTTGATTGAAGTACAGTGTTGTTTGAGCTTATGGATTTTTGATAATGTGCCAATGTTAAATCCTAAAAATTGTGCAAAATTGGTGAGGAATATCATGAATCCTATAACTAGGAGTTGTATATCTCGAAGAGACATTTCCAATGGTATAAGGAAAACATGAAATGGGTATCAGATTCAAAAATTATGGACAAAATACATTTGATTATTCATTGGAAAATGATGCATGAGGAGCCCTGACACATTGTTGGACACACCTACCACACTTAGAGGGGGGGTGAATGAGTGTGGGGTTCTTTTTCCCAAAACTTCCCTCTTACACAAAACTCATTAGTTAGCATTCAACATTTTACTCATTACTCATTGTTGTCATTTATAACTAGTTAGATGTGAACACATATTAGCAACATATATCAGAAATATATCATCAACAAGTCATCACCACAAGGAACACAAAGAACACAAGATGTATGTACAATTTTCTTTTTATTGCGGACTACAATCCTTGGGGTTTTTCAGCAACAACCGAATAGAGTACAACTTGACAAGGGCACCAAATCTATAATGAAAGACTCGACTTACACACTCAACACCAAATAAGATGAGGTAACAATCCTCAACAGATATCAATCTGCAACAAGTACGTGACCTTTCAGTAATGCAGCCCGTGTGTGTACGCACCCTGACTCACTACAACCCGTGTATGTATGTGGACAGTGTATACAACAACCTATGTATACCTTCTGAGATATTAGGGTTTATCCTTCAAGTTCAACTCAGATTCTCTACAACCAAATTATCTTTCTTTTCTGTCTCTCACTGTCCAATCTAACCACCATCCAGTCACAACACATCCAAGCTCTCCAATAGCTTGTTCATGCTCCACAACCAATCAATATGAATGCTATCTCAATCATGTATAAAAAACTAGTATACCATAGAAATCATGTCATCATTGAATCACAATATTATTGCTCACTCCATCAACCAAACTAAACCACATCATAGCAGCCATACCAAGAATGCCCGAAGAATTCACAACACAACAAACAATACTATCCATCAAGACAATAATGCAACCATACTAGTGTCTCAGTTATAGATCTGAGCCCATAGAATCAATATATAGAACCTTCCACAGTCTTAAACAACTAGTCCTCAGCTCAAACACAAATCTTCATGATTTTATCCACTGTACGCACCCTGTCCTCATACATCTCGCGTATGTATGCGCCCTGGCCCATTATAGCTCGTGTACACCTAAGAAGCTAGGGTTTCTGAAGCTTCGAGACTTTTTCCGTCAACATCTTTGATATTGCCAAAAATTTGATGTGTCCATGACATCCTCCTCACACTCTCTTTCTCAGAATAGATCTTCAATCATGTTCAAGAGATCCACACCAAATATGCTCTCACAATAAGCTCTCATAAGAAGCTCTCGATCAATACTCCAAAATATATTCTCACAAGAAGTTGTCCATTGATCCACTAAAATGGATGTTTTGCAAGAGTACATAGCTATCCTATTTATACTTTCATCCTCTAGGTCACTTAACCCATTTCTAGGTTACTTAACCCATTTCTAGGTCACTTAACCTATTTTCCTTACTTTAGGTTTAACCACTTTCCATAAATAGAAAGTTCTCCAATACTTTATCATTTAAATGTTCCTTCTTGATTTTGTCACTTCTCTTTATTATTTAAATAATCCACCTTGACTTTGTCACTTTACTTTATTATTTAAATAATGATTTCTTCTTTTAGNGCATAATGGCTTGGGATCTTCTTCAGCTGGAGAGTTTGGCATTCATATCTACTTGTATTGATCTTCATTTCTTATTCAACCTTTGGAGGCATCTTTTGTATTAGAGGGAGCATTTTGTAGCAGTTCTTATCTATTGTTTATCTTCTTGGCCGTCTGTTGAGCATTCCAGATCGACATCTTCATTGTAGCAGGTTTCTCTATTTTACGAATAAATAAGAATTGAGATGTTTTGGCTTGTCTATCTTATTGCATATGGTTGAGGTATGTTCCATGGTTATCTCTTTCTATTATTTGTTGCATACACACATATAAGAACATCTAAAAAGTAGAACAACAAAGTGTTTGACGAAATTCCTCACACAAAAAAAGTTTTAAAAAGACACCAAAACAATGATGATCCTTTCATAATGGCTTGGGATCATTACAGATGAGCCCCTTGTGGAGAAGTTCTTGGATATGTCACTTGATCTCCTTAGTCTCTAATAGAGAGCGGCGATAGACTGGGTCATTGGGCAGCGGTGCGTCGGGGGTCAAATCGATGGGGTGCTTGACCTGGCAGTGCAGAGGTACCCCGGTAGGTAAGGAGAAGATATCTGAGTATTCTTTCATGACCTTATCTACTTGCTTCTACTATGTGGAGAGGTCAGTCATAGAGACCCTGGATGTGGTTGTGATCTTTCGCTTATTCTAAGAGAGAATCATGAAGAAGACAAACTTCCCCATCTGAGATATGACCTTCCTGCATTGCTTAGCAGAGATCAAGGAAATAGTACTAGGTGGGACTGCCTTGCGTATCCTATACAATTTCATGTTCAAAGTAATAATAACACTACGAGGCCTAGAATCATATACAGCATGATGTTTCCATAAATAAGGTTGGCCCAAAAGAACATCACAAAATTCGAGAGGAGAAACATCACACAATACCTCATCTTTGAAGGGCTTGATGTCATACGACAGTCGACACTATTGGCTGACACGAAGATCACTTCCTTGGTGGATCCATCCAATGGTGTAGGGTTGTGAGTGTGGCGTTGTTGGCAGGGCCAAACTCTTGACGACCTTTGTTGAGATGAGGTTCTTCTGGCTACCACTATCAACGATGAAGTGCAGTGGGGTGCATTTTACCCACATCTATGAATGGAAGAGGCTCTCTCCTTCTTTTGGCTTGTCTAGTTCACCAGGTTGGAGCTTGGTGGTAGCAACGATGGCACTGGGTTCCATGTCAATGGTCTATCTTCGCCTTTCTGGTTCTATCTCAGAGTCAGAACCCGCATCTGATTCAAAGGATTTCACTTTGGCCACCAGTGACTTCTTTGAGCGAAAGTCAATAGTGTTATGCCAAGGGATCTTATGGAAGTCGCACCACTTCCCGGTATCTTTCTTTGTATTTTCAGTGTCCTTCTTTGCTTTCATCTTGTACTGGTTGTCTTGATACTGTCCATATTTACTCTATCCTTTTTTCGGTGGGTTGGGGCCGCCCTTTCCTGGATTTTGTTGAGAGGGGTTCCCACGCCCAAATTGTGCATCTTTTTTTTAGCTTCTACTCAATTTTGACGGCATGTCGATAGGTCACACCCAAGGATGAGATGTCTAGAAATTCCATTTCGGTCTAGATGTATCTATCTAGAGCACCAGATGTCCCTCCGAATCTTTGATACCCAACTTGGTGCACAAGGTATGGAAGATATTTGTGAAATATGGCACTGCTTGGTCTCTTTCTTGCCATAGTGTGGTCCATTTTGTATACAAGTCATCATAACTTCCGACAGGGTAGTATTGTTCCTTAATATCATCCCTGAAGGATTCCCAGGTGGTCATGACTATAAATACTATACGCCTGTTGGAAAGGTATCGTCGAGGAGATTCATTTTGGGGGAAATATCGAAGGAACTTCCATATTGCTCCCCATTTTCCCAAAAAACATCGTTTAGGGCCTCAAAACGGCTTCGGAAGTGAAAAACTAGTAAAAATAGTAAATTACCAAAATTGACATAAAATTGTTTTGAGCCAATTGAAAAGGTTGGGTGGCCACCGATATCCACCTAGATCAGACTTGGAATATACAAGGATGTCATCCAAAAATACAATGAAAAACTTGTCTAAATACTATAAGCCCGTTGGAAAGGTATTGTCGAGGAGATTCTTTTTGGGGGAAATATCGAAAGAACTTCCATATTGCTCCCCGTGTTCCCAAAAAACATTGTTTAGGGCCTCAAAATGGCTCTAGAAGTGAAAAACTGCTAAAAATAGTAAATTACCAAAATTGCTATAAAACTGTTTTGAGCCAGTTGGAAAAGGTGGGTGGCCACCGATATCCACCTGGATCAGAATTGGAATATACAAGGATTTCATCCAAAAATACAATGACAAACTTGTCTAAATATTGTCGAAAAACACCATTCATTAAGCAAATGAAAACAACCGATGCATTTGATAACCCAAATGGAACCACTGTGAACTCGTAATGACCATACCTTGTCCTGAAGGAAGTCTTGTTGATGTATTCATTTCCGATCCTTACTTTATGGTATCCTAACCTGAGATCAATCTTTTAGAATATCCTTACATCCTTTAATTGATCAAAGAGATTATCGATCCTTGGAAAAATATACTTGTTCTTTATAGTCACTTTGTTCAATTGTCTGAAGTCAATGCACAATCTGAATGTCCCATATTTCTTCTTCATGAATAAGACTGGGGCACCCCAAGGTGACACACTTGGGCATATATACCCCTTCTTCATAATCTCTTCAGGTTTCATTTGCAAATCCTTCAACTCTGGTGTACTCCTTCTATATGGATTCTTTGATACTGGGGTTGCTCTAGGCATCAAATTTATAGAGAAGTCAATATCTCTCTTTGGGGGTAGTCCTAGTATCTCCTTAAACACACCCTCAAAATATTTCATTACCGCATGATCCTCCATATTTGGCACCTTATCCTTAGGTGCTTCCTCCATATTAGATGCAAATATTTGGCATCCCTTCCTGTAAGACTTCTTCAGCTGCATTATTGATATCTCTTGGACAATAACTTCCCTATGAATTCCTTGGACTTTTATTGGGTTCCCTTCCTCATTCAGACAAGTAAATTCCTTGTTATGACAGTCTAAGACAGCATGGTGTTGGTCCAACCAATCCATACAAATTAGATAGTCATATGAACCCAAGGGAAAGATGTTCAAATCTCCCTTGGTACTTAGCCCATTCATGTCCACTGGACATGATTTAACGATCTCAACAACTTTTCTCTTGGTTCATGTAGCCATCTAAACCAACAAATATTTCCCATTCTTTCTTCTTGGAAATTGCAATATTTTCACTACCTTAGGATCGATAGAGCTATGAATAGCTCCTGAATCTATTAAACTAGTAAAGTCACTATTATTGGGCATAGATCCTTGGTACACTTCTACCCATTTCCTCCATTGTTTCTGCTTGTTGTACATTGTGTACAACTCTCACTTTGTCACTTTTGTGAGGACAATATCTATACTTGTGATCTCCTTTATAACCCCAACATTGAATGGGTGTCTTTCTTTGCCTTTTCCTACCTACCTCAACCATTCTATTCTCTATAAAAGATGGCTATCCTTGAGGACTTTTTTCTGAAAAATTGTGGCTTGTTCCCCTTCTGTCATTGCTCCCTCTTAAAATTCTTCTTGTCTTCCCAAGCTCTTTGTAAAGTAGGCTTTTATTTATGTTGATCATATAAGCACTTGGCTCTCCTTATGGTTTCCTCCAAAGTCTTGGGATCATCATATTGAATCTTGTCACTGATGAAAGATGGTTTCCCACTCAGGTATCTTTGGATCTTAACTGTCTCATCCTTGATGAAGGAGACATACTTCAACAGTTCTAGAAATCTCCTTTCATACTCATCAATGGTCATGCTACCTAGTTTGAGTTCAAAGAATTCTTTCATCATTTTTTCATAATACCTCTTGGTTAGGTATTTCTTCTCAAAATACTTCTTGAATTCCTTCCAAGTCACATTTTTCTCTTTGATGTGTTGCACTTGCATAATTGATCCCACCACATGGATGTCTTTCCTTTTAGCTAGTAAATAGAAATTATTTCTTCTTCATGAGAAGAATAGTTATGCAATTGGAAGTACTTCCTCATTCCTAGCAGCCATGTCTCAACATCTTCATCCTTCTTGTGTTCACCATCAAAAGTAGGAGGTTTGATCTTGTTCATTTCTCCTTTCAATACATCCACCCCAGACCTCCTATGCTTCCTGACAGGGGATGGACTTGACTTTTGTGTGCTCTCATGTTGGAATTCCTTTGGGAGTGATGGTGATGTCTTTTATCACTCCTTGATCTTCCTTTTCCCTCAGGGATCCCGTGGCTTCCTGATTTGTTGGAGCCACTCTCCTTATCCAACTTATTTTCAATTATTTATAGGTTCTTCATTAAGTTCATATCAAAGTCTTCCTGCTACTCTTTGGCATTCATAATCCTGTCATTATCATCCTTGTGGCTTTGGACATCTATCTGCAATTTTCTGAGGATCTCATCCATATTTATGTCTTCCTCCTTTCCTCCTCCATGTCCATTGGAGTTGGTTCCTTCCATACCCAGTTGTATATTCATCCCTCTGATTTTATCTTCTTGAATATAGATTATCTATGTATCATCAATCACTTTGCACTATGTGTTGATTATGATATGATAGTTGTTAATTCTACAAAAATGTGCAACAAACATAACTTTGTCAAGCTAATTTTTCTTAATAATTTCATGAAAGCATGAACCATTGTGATTCATTAATATATCAGAATTATTTTCTATTGATTTCCTGAGAAATTGACTATTTAGATCCAATTTATGGGTGAACAATTATCTTCTACTATTCAATATCTTTCCAATGCCTACTTCCATGATCAATTCTAAGTTTTGAGCACGAAGTTATGGATACTTGAACAAATGTCCTTTCAGTGACGCAATCCATGTACATGGATTCTTCCAACTTAGATTCGAATTGGATCTTGGATCTGTGTTGGATCCCTTATTCAGGTTTACAGGTCTTCCTTACTTTGTTAGGTGTAGGTTTGTACAATTAAAACCCCACGGCTCCTTCTCTAAGCCCTTCTTTGTTTTCAAAAACACTTTTCGGGTACTTAGCCCTTTTTCTTCAACCCAGGAATGCATGTGACCATGGGCTATGACCGGGCACTAAAATATAGGATTTAATCCTATGATTCGGGCCTCTGGGGCTCCGGAACTTTGGGCTTCATAGGTTTTCCTTTCACCTCACCCCATTTCCTTCGAACATCAAAGTGGCGAACTTCTGAACAAATGCCTCTTTGGAGATTCAGAGATTTGGCCTTTGGAAGAGCTACCTTCTTCCCAATCCATTTCCTCTAAATGTTGAATCTCTAAAATTTCAGAGTATTATCAATACTTACACACCAAAGGGGTGATACTTGTCAAAAACAAGGAGTGTACACATGGCCCAATCATTGGTTGGCACATGTCTGGTTCTCATTGGTACAAAATACATACTAAAGGCCTGAAATAGATTGGCACATGTCATGCTTACATTGCTCCACATCAACCTAAGTGATGTCATCATGATGTGTCACTTCATCATTCCGTGACTTCGAAACTTCGGGACTTTGGGACTTCTGGACTTCAGAGATCCAGAACTTCTTCCAACAATTTCCCCTGAAAGTCGAATGCGCAAACTTCTTAACCTACCGGGTTCCACGTAATACAATTGTCTTCAATCAAGGTGGTGACACATGGCCCCACCATCGAATGACATGTGTCAGGTCCCAATCAATATTAAGGGCATGTCAAAAGTACAAAAACAAGTGACACATAGAAGACTTAGGGTAGTTCCACATCACCCGTGATGACATCATCATGCCACATCATATCCATCACTTCAAGACTTCAGGGATTTATTATCATTGACACTTTTTCAAAACTGTCGAACAGGTCCACGTCACCCTCGGTGATGTCATCATATCATGTCACTTCGTTGAACCGGGACTTTGGGGATTTCTTCTCATTGACACTTTTTCAAAACTATCGAAATACTAAACTTCCGAATAGGTCCACGTCACCCCGGCGTTCCATGATTTCAGAACTTTGGAAGACCTCTTATCATCTACACATTTTCAAAACTATTGAACTACCAACTCTTGAACAATTACTTCCTGACGCTTCGGGACTTTGGAGATTTTTTTTTCTTCGTGCAATCTCCAACGGATTTCCCCGAACACTGAACTGTCGAACCACTTGGGAAATCCAACAGTTCTCCTCCTCCCGAATGATATACGATTGAGATTCACTCCAAGACTTCATAGCTTCGTGCTTCAGCTCCTTTCTCAACAAAAACTTAAAAACTCTCTGAAGTAATGAAGTCTGAAGACTTCATGTTTAATTGTCATCCACCTCCTCCAGATCTGATAGTTGTGAGGGATTTGTCTTCTTCTAAACAGATCCAACGACCAAAATTTAAAACTTGTGGCCCAATACCACAGTTGTCATGGTTTATAAAATGGTTATACCTCCTGAGCTTCTGAACACAGCCAAGGTGTTCCCTCAGCACCCTCCTGACACTTTGTAATTTTAATTCTTTGAAACTCATGCTTCAAAAACCACTTATACGGCCCAATTCAGGATCAGTTTCGAAAAATGGTCTCTCATACCAATTTGTAACATCCCCGACCACTCAAGTCGGGAAGCGCCACTACAAAATAAATTTCTATGTTCAAAATCTAATACTGATTTGTAGCACCCCCAACCTTCAACTGGGCAATGCCACTTAAAACAGGTACAAAATAGAACTTCTCGCTCTGTTCTGATAATCAAGTTGTCCATACCTAGGAATAGACCTGTTGGGATATGGTAGACAGAGTTATTTTTGGAACATCATACAAATAAAACTCAACAGACAATTACATTCTGCTACTACATAGTTAAATGTGGAAATAACAATAAGCCTATTCATACAACATATACAAGATCATCTCATAATTATAAAACATGTAGAAATACACAACATGCAATGAACACATAAATGGTACTTATATTTTATAGAAGACCACCAACTACGTACAGACCTTCCACAAACCTCTCTTCCTTAGACCACGCTGCTCATCACTCTCAATAGTGGGTCACCCCCAAGATGAAACTAAACTCCACCCACAGTAAAGGAAATCCTAGGCTAGGTTGAGATTATGGAAAATTTCAAAATGAAACAAGAAGGATTCCCTCCAAGGAGCCTACTTACGCCCACCACTCATAGACCCTCATTCCCCACATGCAACCCCATGAATATACACCTTCATTGTTCCAAAGTCCATCAGTTTCTCCACTTCCCTTCCAGGGCTTTAGCAACAGGATGGATCAGGAATTCTCAAATTTTTGTAGATGCTACTAGACTCTCTCCAAGAGAAATCACTTCACCAACATTCTCTCTCACCTATAGATTCTCATAGGCCTGACAACCTGTTTCTTCAATCCATGGGCCTGGCAACCCGCCTCTTCAACCACAAGCCTGACAAACTTCTTCTTCTGTCTAGCTCCTAATTCAAACGGGTAACCATAGTAGAAAAATTGGGTATGGATTCTAGTATTGACAGCAAGCCACACCAGTCTAGAGAAAAACGTGGGTAACAACAGCAAAATGGCTAGGGCACAATATGGCTCGGGCCAAACCGGTTAGCTTCACAGGTTTGCAGGTTTCATAGGTTGCAGAGGTCAATGATGGAAGAAATGGTTTCCTGAATGTTCAGTATGATTGTGAATGTGAGTGGGGACTATGGAAAGAATGGTCAGTGAACCCCCACAATGATGGATTTTCCCCCAGAAAATTGCATGCGCCCGGGTTGACACATGGCTCTCTTGGTAGCTTGTCCCTCTACACTTGGAGTTCGTTCCTTTCTCCAAAGGAAATTAGGATAACAGGGTGTTGAGGGGTCCTAAATCCCTTTAAATCAATAGCAGGAACCAAACCCACCACGAAGACCCAATTATACTTAGAAACGTTTTATGGTGGAATGGTTCTCCACATCTTTCAATCTAGCCAATTTATCAATGGTATTTATGTAGTGATTGACAGGATATCTTCTTATGAAAGTTCATCCTTCAGTTCAAATGTTCTCTTTTTGTATTTTCTTTTATTAGATGGGTTTGATCAAAAGAGCTAGTATAAACTAGCTGGTAAAGGGGGTTCTTAACTACTGAAGAAGGTTGAGCTTGGGATACCCCTTGTGCTCAAGCATGCAGACAAATATATTCACACCTATGACAAGCCTAGTACTAATACATTAACTTGTTGGTATTTCAATTATTGACTGAGATACAATTATTGAAAGAAAACAAGCATGCAATAAGATGATGGAAAGAAAAATATTTTCCTTATCTCTATCATTAATCACACTTTAACACAACGATTTTCTTTTATCATAGGGACAATAACTACAAAAAATATTGAAACAACTAACTTATCAATAGACTCAAAAACTCTTACTCGTTACAGCATCCATTAATGAAATGAAGTTGGAAGTAATTCCTCCTCAATCCAAACACACAACACCTTTGATGAAAAACATAAATTTGTCTCTGGTCCTAAACAAGACTTCTCAATTAAGGTAGTTCAGAAATAGTTCTTTACAATTCCAAAAATGAGGGTCTTTCCCAAAACCATCGACCTTTTCTAAAAGGTCAATCCTCTTATTTATAATGAATCATTAACTAAAAATAGCTATTACAAGTGCAATCTAAGTAAAACAAAATATCGCCACATGGTGCTTTAATCTCTTTGTTCTCTAAGAATCATCAAATAGTTTTACTGAAGTGGATGACTCTTCTCATATTCTGACCATTTGACGAACATTTCCCTGCATGTCTTGGAATACGAGAACCTGTGTTGGTCCATCGGGGTTGTTGGTACAGGGGAAAACCCATGGTTCAACGCTCAAGAGAGCACCAACAAAACCCTAACTATCGACCCTTTCAGGAACACCTGCGAAGCAGATGAAGTCTCACCTAAGGTAGATGCAGGGATGCTTGCAGGACTCAGATGTTTGCAACCTTAGCTGGGACATAGGTCTGTGATTATAGCACTTAGCAATCATCTAGAATGGTTTATCCATCAATATTCAACCCTTACAACACTCCACAGATAGCACAGAGTATCGCAGTGAGTACTTAGATCTAAGATAATTCATCACTTAGCCACAACAAGATAGATCAGGTTCCGCAGATCAAGCACTAAGAATATTACATATCAGATCTAACATGCATTCCTATATCATAAGCACAAATCATAAATGAATCTATCTAATCACATTAAGCACTTAGCCAGTAAGGAGATAAACACATTAGGTCGAAGCACATAGCACAATACACAATGTTACTATGGTTCACCCCCATCCTAGGGCTACATCCACAAGATCTTCTTCTTTACTATCTCAGTCCAGTAGTTACAGCACATAGCTTCAACAATCTTTGCTTCACATAGGATAGAAGATCTGTGTAGCTCGCTAAATCCTTCTTCCTTGCACTTCAGCACAAAACAACTTGCGAGCTTCTTACAATCATGCGCAGAGCATTTACAAGATGCATCTGATCACACAAATCCAGTTCCTTACACTAAGCCATTAGTTATACATCACATAGATGTACTACTCTCTCCTTACATTGCCTAAGTATCTATTTATATATTACAAAAATGGGTCCAATCTTGGGTGAACCCACGGACCGACATCCCTTTCCCGTTACATTAACCCAAAACCCTAAAGGGACCCAAAAATAGGTCTAGTTTCCCTAATTTTTGCTTCGCATTGCACTCCATCTTTGGCAAGCTGTCGAAGTCCCAAAATTGGTCAAATATGGCCAAGTATTCTTCAAAACTTGGTCAAGGGCCAACAAGCCCCCAACAATCACCTGTGACTCATCCTGAGTCACTCTGGTGTGATCAATTCCGCCTCGAATGCCTCGATCTTGGCTCAAGACGCTTCGACTTGCTGCAGTGCGACAACCTCTTGCTCAGTGAATTCCTGGATCACTGTGTCATTGATCGGTCCTTCCAGGCACTGTTCTGTAGTGATGACAACCTGTTCAAGTTCATATCCCTGGCTTTCAAGTTCAGTGAACAGTTGGCATGCCTTTTCTTGGATTGGCTGAAGTTGTTGGGAGACTTCCATCACTTTACTTTGCAATGTATGTACCTATTGTTGGGCTATGCATTGTTCTGCAAACCTCTTCATTCTTTCGACTGGGGTCAAAGTATTTATCTCCACCTGTAGTGTGTATGCATGCTAATTTTCTTCTTGGAGTTGTGCCTCCAATGTCTACAATTTTGGATTCTCTGCGAGGGTTTCATAAGTCTGGGTGCTTCTAGTGCTCAGCTTCTTGAATTCCAAGGAAAAGGTTTTTAATCAACCAACTACACTTCGAGCAGTGGACTCTCTTAGATCTCTTATTTCTTGGGGGGTCTTGGGCATGGTGCGGAGCTCTAGATCTGTAATGCGTTGTTGGAGTTGTTGGATTACTTCTTCCAGTTGGGTCACCTACTATGGGAGATGGTCTTCCATCTTCACTTCTATGACCGTCACAGAGTGAAGTGCTTTGTGAACCCTTTCCTATACTTCAAGTTGCTCTGCTAGCAACTGGTCCTTGTGCTGCTGTAACTGTTCATTTTCCTCGTCCCACTTCACTTTCACGGGAAGCTTTTCCCATTCTGCCTCACTCTGTTGTTCTAGAAGTGTGTTCTGTGCTTGCATCAAAGCCTGGGTGGCTTGTGTTGTGTCTTCTTGAGCTCATCTAAGCCAAGATTCGACTTGATCAGTGATCTAGTGTAATTGAGTGGGCTCATTGCCTATTCTTGATGTTCCACTTATCAAGGGTGCTATAGAAACTACTCAGCTGGACCGGAGTGCCTGCTACACTTCTTGGAGTTCTCCCTTGATTTGGTTGAATATCTCCTCCTGCTTTTCTTCTTTCTTTTCTGCGAGCTCTACTGAAACATCATTCAACGCAGCAATTAAGAATTTGAATTCATCTGGGGAAAGGGTAGTTTTAAGCATGGTCTAGGTGGCCCTAGCTTTCTTTTGGGAGGATGGCTTTGGTGGTGTAATCTTTCTTTTCATGGAGGGATCCTCCTCCTCTCTAGGCGGAGTAACCTCGCCTCTATTTTTCTCAATTTCTGTGCCACCTAGTTCGTCACCATCACCTCCCTGCGTAGGTGAGATCGAAATAGTCTTCATGTTAAGCCCTAATATTGGCTCATTACCCCTTAATTGGGGCATATTATATTAGTAATGTTATTTTATTTATGTCGGCTTTAGGCCATTAGTTGTAATTATACCTCCTAGTCTCCTATATATACCAAGGAGACATTTT